>CM060910.1:732891401-733036365 GCA_030737875.1 Allium sativum
GATATCAGTCACACAGAATGAAATCCGATGTCAGACACACAGTCCATTTACAAGTCCGTTCTGGGTCTGAACGAAACCGGAGGCACCTAGTACCCCGCATATCCATCGATCTCCAAGTACGTCTGGACGATCACTAACTGTTTCCATCTTCTTGGGTGTACAGCCCAATCAAGATCATCAGTTATCACCCAAACGACGTGAAGACCTCCGGTCTTCGACCACCGTTGTAAAGACCCGCAACCTCCCCGTAAGGGAAAGCGTCGGATAGTTCGAGAACAAACCACAGCAGAACGCATACAGAAGAACATTTCATTGTATATTACAACAATGCATCAGATTACAAGAATATACAGAGTATAAATCAATATTACACAGAAATATCAGAGATTTAAATTACATTTAAATACATAGCAGCGGAAAATAATACAATACACAACTAGAATGAGATATACGGATACAAAGCTTTCCGGATATCGTTCCAGCTGTAAACCAGGATCCTGTGAATATAAATCTGCAAAACCAAAACTACTAGCTGCCCGTGTCGAAAATAAGGGCACCCAGAGTTTAGGTTAAAACAATAAACTCCAGGTCAGTCATGTGACTGGTGTGAGAACTAAAACAGTTATTAATCTTTATTTTTAAAGCTAGGTAAATCAAGGGACCACGCCGTATAACACAGAATGGGTTTCCTCCCAAAAATACCAGTGCATAAAACCAGCAGCGCAATGCTAAATAAAGAAAAATGAAGCTGTTATAAGACCCAGGTCCCATCACACAATGCAACGCAGCCGAGGATAGGGTTTTCCCTTATAACAGCCAAACATGCTTGATACGTTTAAAACAAATCATTTGATACTATAATAAGTGTATAGTGTCAAAACAACTTCAATCATAAATATAAATCATAGACGACATGAGTGCCCCATCCCACTATGTCGCCATACTAGGCTCTACAAATAAAGCCGAAATACACGTATCGGAAATTGGATTTCCATCATGGTGGCTCCTGATTCGAAAGATCGCTCGCGTAGTACAAATCACCGCGGCTTACGTCTCAGCGAGAGAAAACACCGCTATGCACATCCGCACTTTTGGGGACTCAAGTATCACCGCGGCTTACGTCCCAGCAAGAGAAAACACCGCTTACTCTATCCCTCCGAGCACGAAGCTCAATATCGGTCGACCGAATCCACTACACTAAAAAAAATGTATACTGATCAAACCATCAGTTTACCACCATCCCGGGCTGTGAGGCTCGCGGATCAACGCTATACACAAAGCCATGCTATATCAGCTGCGCTTTGATCATCAACCACCAACCTTTGCTTTTCAACAAAAGTTTGGATCACTGCATCTCAGTATGCCACACTGTCAATCCATATCGTACCACTGATTTCTGCCAATATATAACCTCTGAGCTCATATGTCTCAGAGAAGGGCGTTAAGCAAGAGAATAAATTCTCCGCCGCCAAACAGATATATATTTAGCAGAGATCAACAAATACAATATAAAGGAATACAATGTCAGACACACCATCCATTTACAAGTCCGTTCCAGGTCTGAACGAAACCGGAGGCACCTAGTACCCCGCATATCCATCGATCTCCAAGTACGTCTGGACGATCACTAACTGTTTCCATCTTCTTGGGTGTACAACCCAATCAAGATCATCAGTAATTACCCAAACGACGTGAAGACCTCCGGTCTTCGACCATCGTCTTCATCTTCGACTTATCGTCGTATCAGTTATTCAGAATGGGATAAACCCGGACTTTCCGAATAACTCGCGTATATTTTAAATAAGTGTTACACAAACACAACATACGCCTCATTCCAATTCATCAGTCACTAACCGTAAATTAATCAAGAGAATAATTCCCCAAACATTAACCCCGAAGGCCGAAACCAACATCAGATCAATATTCAGAAAACCATTCTGCTTAGCTAACCGACAGTTAGTTTCTAATTTTCACATTCATAGGGAAAGGTTCCCATTAATTTTATCCAAGGTAATTTCCTGAATTTATTCTTTTATCATCCTTTGAATTTCGATTCAACTAGTCGGGATTAAGAAACTTATCGAAGTAATCATTTGTTTTAATTCCCCAATCCCAACCTATTCATCCCATGAAGTAAAACTGGTAATACTTCATATCTAACACCACAGTGTTATCGGTAAATTCAATTACCATTTCACGTTCAAATCTAATTAAAGATTTAACTATCGCCTGGAGCAAAGCTGGTGATACTCTATTTTCGATCAATTCAATCTAATTAAAGATTCATTAAAACTCCACTTAGTTTTAATCTTTGACTGGGTTAAAGAATCAGTGTCATTTAAAAACACGGTTCACGATAAACCCAAAATCACATTCATTAATCATCGGGTTAAAGAACGAGTGTTATTTAAAACACTGTTCACGATAAACCCAAAAATCAATATCGATTCAATTCCAATTAAATGTTATTTAATTGGTACACTTCATTAAATCTAAATAAAAAGATTTAATCTTTTCTCAACTGGGTTCAAGAATAGTGTTAGTAAAGACACCATTCACGACAAACCCAAATCACATTCGATATTCAATACAAGGCTCTGAATAGAAAATATATCGGCTTATATTCAATATCGAATTCTACGACTAACAAATGTCGTATTGGAAATAACGATATAAATATATATCTTTCAAATTTCCATAACAACACCTGTATAATCACGAATTCCAACATCGAAATATTCCGAGGACAATTTCGATTCAAATCCACTCCAATGCAATCATTGGATATTCTGGTTATTTTCAAAACCCTTTTCAAATTCAATTTATTTATTTAAAAATAAATAGAATTATAATTCTAGTTCAAAACTAGTTCATTTCGATAAAAATCTATTTTTATCTTTTCAAATATGGAGTTTTTCATCCCAATTCTTTCTAAATCATTTCTTATGATTTTACACAAATTATTACTATTTTTAATAATTTTATCAAGGCCCGTACAGTCGATTTCCATCAATGGCCATCGAACTGCACTTACAGCGACCTTTTTCGAATTTGATTTGGACGTATCTCCAAATCCAACCGTTAGATTTCAAATTTCTAATATTCATTAGAAAGCTCTTTTCGATACGAACCCAACGGTTCCGGTTTTAGGAGAATCCGACGGTCGGATCTCCCGTAATGCCCGTTTGAAATAAATGGTCGAAATTCACGAACTGCCGCGGCGCAGCGCGTTCTATTCAGGCCATTATATTATATATATAATATATATAATATATATTTCGTCGATTTCTATTTAAACCGAATTATATAATGAATTCGTTTCAAAAGAAATTTCAACTTCCTTTTCAATTCAAATCAAAATTGAATTCTTCTTTATAAATTCGTTTTAAAATTCATTTCTATTCAATTCCAATTTCAATTCAATTTGAATCCATTTCAATTCGCTTTCAATTCAATTTGAATTCGTTTTCAATTCAATTCATTTCGAAATCGTTTTCCATTCAATTCATTTCGAAATCGTTTTCAATTCATTTCATTTCGAAATCGTTATATATTCAATTCATTTCGAAATCGTTATATATTCAATTCATTTCGAAATCGTTATATATTCAATTCATTTCGAAATCGTTATATATTCAATTCATTTCGAAATCGTTATATATTCAATTCATTTCGAAATCGTTATATATTCAATTCATTTCGAAATCGTTTTCAATTCAATTTATTTCGAAATCGTTTTCAATTCAATTCATTTCGAAATCGTTTATATATTCAATTCATTTCGAAATCGTTATATATTTAATTCATTTCGAAATCGTTATATATTCAATTCATTTCGAAATCGTTATATATTCAATTCATTTCGAAATCGTTATATATTCAATTCATTTCGAAATCGTTATATATTCAATTCATTTCGAAATCGTTATATATTCAATTCATTTCGAAATCGTTATATATTCAATTCATTTCGAAATCGTTTATATATTCAATTCATTTCGAAATCGTTATATATTCAATTCATTTCGAAATCGTTTTCAATTCAATTTATTTCGAAATCGTTTTCAATTCAATTCATTTCAAAATATTCGATTTCGAAATCACTCTTCAATATTCATTTTAAAATGAATAAAATCGATATAAATATCGTTCACGTCAAAATGGCGTCAATCTAATCAACATGGCTCCATAAATTTCTATTTTCAAATATTCTATTTCAAATATTTCTTTTTCAAAATAGTTGTTATTATCAAAATATTTCGTTCAACACATGACCAATCTCAATGGATGAGTACTGTCAACACATGAACTTTTATTTTATATTGATAAAGATGTAAATTTTATTACTAAAATATTTCGTTCAACACATGACCAATCTCAACGGATGAGTACTGTCAACACATGAACTTTTATTTTATATTGATAAAGATGTAAATTTTATTACTAAAATATTTCGTTCAACACATGACCAATCTCAACGGATGAGTACTGTCAACACATGAACTTTTATTTTATAATATTCTTTGTTTTTCAAATTGGAATGAGGCCCAATCAATTACCATATAAAGTTAATTATATGGATTTTCATACAACACATGTATATAATAACATTGAAAATAATCAACCATCAACCAAAGTGCACTACACTGTAAAAGCATCAAATATAGATATTTAACGCTTATAACAGCCTGTCAATCTATCGATCGACATATTTAATCAATCAGGATGAGTGAACTTCAAATTTCATCCCAACACCCGTGTGGGGTTTCAAACAATCAAACACATATTTTATTTGTGCTGTTGGGCGATGTGTAAAATTTATCGTCCCAATCAATGTCATTCAAATAAGTGTACATAAACAAACCGTCTGGTTTGTAAATGAATATTTTATTTTATTCACTTCACGTTAAAAATTTATATTTTAACGATAAAACATTTTATTTCAACCTATGAATTTCTATTCAATTCATTTACACAATAAAATGATATTTTTATTTTTCTAATATATTTTAGAAAATTTCGGCGGCATAACGGCACGATACTAGAAACGGGACAAGGCCTAGCCTTATCCCCGGTCTAGTGAAGGCCCACGCCATTCACACATCAATCAAATCAATTCCATCTCACCAAACAATTCAATTCATTTCAAACAAATAATTCAACTAATCTATGCAACCAAACAAACAAGTCCATGGTCTGTGGACGATTGTGTCGGGTGCTACTAAGCACCGTCTGCATCCTAGTATATATATATAATTAGAAAAGAAATTGAAAGGTGAGAAATTCTCACAGATAGCTATCCTAGCTCCTCGGCACTTCTTTGATAGAAATCTTCATCGCTATCACATCTTCGTCATCTTCGTTGCCCGTAGCCACTACATATGTAAAAATCGAATTTTTACTATGTTATTCAATATATAAAAATCGAATTTTTACTTCGCTATTCAATATATAAAAATCGAATTTTTATTTCGAAGTTCAATATATAAAAATCCTATTTTCCTGTCGAAGTTCAATATATAAAAATCCCATTTTCCTGTCGAAGTTCAATATATAAAAATCCCATTTTCCTGTCGAAGTTCAATATATAAAAATCCCATTTTCCTGTCGAAGTTCAATATATAAAAATCCCATTTTCCTGTCGAAGTTCAATATATTTAAAAACAAAACTTTATACGATTTTCATTTCCAAAACAATGATATTTATTTTCATTTCATATATAAAGCTAATTTTATATTTTTATTAAAAATTACATTTTTATTACTAATATATATATATATATATATATTACATTTTAAAATAATGCTATTATTATCAAATATGAAAATAAAATTCAGTGTCTTACATTTTTGAAAACTGATTTTCAAACAATGCATTTATAATTTTAAACTGAATTTTAAACTATGCATTTGAAAATAAAAAAAAAAACAAACAAGAGAGCTTACTGTTTTTCTTCCTGGACTGCTCGAACCACTCCTCCATATTGCTTCAGGCCTCATTGAAAATCAGAGCACCCACTTCGTCCAGACCCTCCTCCCCTGACGCACGCCAAACGAGGCGCCCTGGAGTCGATCGCCGGCCACCATGAGGTGCGCCTTCGCACCTACTGCCTCCGCCATGACTGGCGTCCACTTCGGTGGTTTCCTCCGACCTGGAGGTGCGTGCGAAGCTGGCGACTTCGAGCCAGGATTTCAATCGATTAACGAGGTGGTTTTTTGATCTTGCCCGTTGGATTGCTAGAACTCGAGGAGCCGAAGGTTTTTCACAATTGAAGTTTCGTGGATAGGGCTTGGAGTGGAAGATCGGTGGTGAGGAAAGCTGGAGCTTCTGGATCGCTTGTTAGGGTGGAGGCGGAAAGAAGAAGGTTGACCGCGAACTGAAAATTTGACCAATAGGGTTTTAGAAAATTAGGTTTTTATATATATATAATTTTATTTAATTCTAAAAATACCCTCCTCTCCATACAAACTCCAAACGAGACCCAACGACAGTCGCCCCTAGCTAAATACCCCCATTATGAACACAACGGGATATCTTTCGTAAGCCAATCCAATCGTCTCGAACAGTTTTTCTCAAAATTACAATATAAATCAGTATATTCAATTTTAAACGTACATTTCAAATTACCGGGGTCACATACTAACTAGAAAAATTCCAGAAAAATATTTTCTAGCTTCGTATTGACGATACGGTCCTAACAAAACTAGTTTCGTTGAATTCTGAGACCGTTGGAAAAATGACCATTTTCCAGTCGATTAAAATTAACTGAAACTGGTCAAACGCGTTTTCCTTTGCCACGCTCACATATTGATTTGAAAAATTATGAAATTTGGAATCTAGCAATAACTTAACATCACGGACCCAACAAAAGTGGTTTCGTCGAAATCCGAGGTCGTTTGCAAAATTGCTATTTTTAAGGGCCTTATATATATAAAAATATATATAAATTCCACAGCGACTATTTCTAATTTTCAACTGGACATATCTTATCATTTCTAAGATGAAATCTCAGTTTGTTAACTTCGTTACAAAGATATAGTTATACAGATTCAAATATTTCTTGTTTCGTTCAATTCTGACTTATATTGAATTCTGTATATTCATTTGAAATTAGAAATCGAATTTTCGAACTACCGCGCCATTTTCAATTCCTTTTATAAATATAAATAAATATTTATATTCTAACGACGACGTATATAATATAAACGTTCGAATTATATTCAAAATAAATTTCTCGTCGATTATTATTTAAAATAATCCATTTTAAATAACCAAAATTCGCTAAAATTGCCAAAATAAAAATTTTAAACTGGCCCAGATTTTACGGGTTGTTACAATCTCCCCCACTTAAAACTTTTCGTCCCCGAAAAGGAACAAAGTCGAAAGTGGTTTGATTATTCAGCTCTACGATCGGTCAGGCTTCCGTTCTCCAACTTTTCAGTTTCTGAGAATTTCTAAAATTTCAAAAATTTGGCTAACACCCTAAATTTTCGAAAAATTTCGCCATAACCTCCCCTGCAATGGGAGCATCGGGGAATTTCAAATAGCTTCCCCGGTCCTTCAGATCTCAAAAAGAAAAAGAAAAAGCCAAGCGGCTAGCCAATAGGCTCACAAAATCATCATCACCCAAACAAAACAGGAAATTATGTAGTAAACATGTACCTATTTGTCGGGCAAACAAATTTTATTCTCTGCTCTAGCCTCCTTGCTATGACCTGTTCAAAGATATATATGTATATGCAAGCAAATGCAACCAATTTTCAATATAATCCAATATTTGGTTCAAATAGGCATAATGGTTCAAAATTAGAAAACAAATGAACAAACAACACAAACATCAATCAATTAGTGAATTTAACGTTTCAAATTCATAATTTTGATACATATACTGAAAATCTTGTTTTGATGCCAAATCACAACAATAGGCCCTATCTAATTTTGGTTCTCACACCAGTCAATAGGAAATATATAGAAAATCATACCTTCGAAACTCGAACACACACTACTGATGCTATATAGTCATTAGTAGAATCATCTCCGGGCGACTAGAGTGTGATGCTATATCTATCCAATATATTAAAACTTTGAATATACGTTTGCAAGGCGTATATGCAAATTCTTTATATACTGAATTGTCCAAAATCAATATAAACAAATAATCAAATACGAATAGTTGATTTAGATTTTCAAAACAAAGAATGTTTTCATTTGAAAAATATACTCTTCACACTCGTTCTAGGATACTACTGATCTCATCTCTAACGAGTCATTCCCATTGGATTTTACTAACCCAATATCTGATGAATTCTTTCGTATGGTTCTAATGTGCCTTGTTCTCTGAGCTTTGTAAACCAAAGCTCTGATACCACATGTAAAGACCCGCAACCTCCCCGTAAGGGAAAGCGTCGGATAGTTCGAGAACAAACCACAGCAGAACGCATACAGAAGAACATTTCATTGTATATTACAACAATGCATCAGATTACAAGAATATACAGAGTATAAATCAATATTACACAGAAATATCAGAGATTTAAATTACATTTAAATACATAGCAGCGGAAAATAATACAATACACAACTAGAATGAGATATACGGATACAAAGCTTTCCGGATATCGTTCCAGCTGTAAACCAGGATCCTGTGAATATAAATCTGCAAAACCAAAACTACTAGCTGCCCGTGTCGAAAATAAGGGCACCCAGAGTTTAGGTTAAAACAATAAACTCCAGGTCAGTCATGTGACTGGTGTGAGAACTAAAACAGTTATTAATCTTTATTTTTAAAGCTAGGTAAATCAAGGGACCACGCCGTATAACACAGAATGGGTTTCCTCCCAAAAATACCAGTGCATAAAACCAGCAGCGCAATGCTAAATAAAGAAAAATGAAGCTGTTATAAGACCCAGGTCCCATCACACAATGCAACGCAGCCGAGGATAGGGTTTTCCCTTATAACAGCCAAACATGCTTGATACGTTTAAAACAAATCATTTGATACTATAATAAGTGTATAGTGTCAAAACAACTTCAATCATAAATATAAATCATAGACGACATGAGTGCCCCATCCCACTATGTCGCCATACTAGGCTCTACAAATAAAGCCGAAATACACGTATCGGAAATTGGATTTCCATCATGGTGGCTCCTGATTCGAAAGATCGCTCGCGTAGTACAAATCACCGCGGCTTACGTCTCAGCGAGAGAAAACACCGCTATGCACATCCGCACTTTTGGGGACTCAAGTATCACCGCGGCTTACGTCCCAGCAAGAGAAAACACCGCTTACTCTATCCCTCCGAGCACGAAGCTCAATATCGGTCGACCGAATCCACTACACTAAAAAAAATGTATACTGATCAAACCATCAGTTTACCACCATCCCGGGCTGTGAGGCTCGCGGATCAACGCTATACACAAAGCCATGCTATATCAGCTGCGCTTTGATCATCAACCACCAACCTTTGCTTTTCAACAAAAGTTTGGATCACTGCATCTCAGTATGCCACACTGTCAATCCATATCGTACCACTGATTTCTGCCAATATATAACCTCTGAGCTCATATGTCTCAGAGAAGGGCGTTAAGCAAGAGAATAAATTCTCCGCCGCCAAACAGATATATATTTAGCAGAGATCAACAAATACAATATAAAGGAATACAATGTCAGACACACCATCCATTTACAAGTCCGTTCCAGGTCTGAACGAAACCGGAGGCACCTAGTACCCCGCATATCCATCGATCTCCAAGTACGTCTGGACGATCACTAACTGTTTCCATCTTCTTGGGTGTACAACCCAATCAAGATCATCAGTAATTACCCAAACGACGTGAAGACCTCCGGTCTTCGACCATCGTCTTCATCTTCGACTTATCGTCGTATCAGTTATTCAGAATGGGATAAACCCGGACTTTCCGAATAACTCGCGTATATTTTAAATAAGTGTTACACAAACACAACATACGCCTCATTCCAATTCATCAGTCACTAACCGTAAATTAATCAAGAGAATAATTCCCCAAACATTAACCCCGAAGGCCGAAACCAACATCAGATCAATATTCAGAAAACCATTCTGCTTAGCTAACCGACAGTTAGTTTCTAATTTTCACATTCATAGGGAAAGGTTCCCATTAATTTTATCCAAGGTAATTTCCTGAATTTATTCTTTTATCATCCTTTGAATTTCGATTCAACTAGTCGGGATTAAGAAACTTATCGAAGTAATCATTTGTTTTAATTCCCCAATCCCAACCTATTCATCCCATGAAGTAAAACTGGTAATACTTCATATCTAACACCACAGTGTTATCGGTAAATTCAATTACCATTTCACGTTCAAATCTAATTAAAGATTTAACTATCGCCTGGAGCAAAGCTGGTGATACTCTATTTTCGATCAATTCAATCTAATTAAAGATTCATTAAAACTCCACTTAGTTTTAATCTTTGACTGGGTTAAAGAATCAGTGTCATTTAAAAACACGGTTCACGATAAACCCAAAATCACATTCATTAATCATCGGGTTAAAGAACGAGTGTTATTTAAAACACTGTTCACGATAAACCCAAAAATCAATATCGATTCAATTCCAATTAAATGTTATTTAATTGGTACACTTCATTAAATCTAAATAAAAAGATTTAATCTTTTCTCAACTGGGTTCAAGAATAGTGTTAGTAAAGACACCATTCACGACAAACCCAAATCACATTCGATATTCAATACAAGGCTCTGAATAGAAAATATATCGGCTTATATTCAATATCGAATTCTACGACTAACAAATGTCGTATTGGAAATAACGATATAAATATATATCTTTCAAATTTCCATAACAACACCTGTATAATCACGAATTCCAACATCGAAATATTCCGAGGACAATTTCGATTCAAATCCACTCCAATGCAATCATTGGATATTCTGGTTATTTTCAAAACCCTTTTCAAATTCAATTTATTTATTTAAAAATAAATAGAATTATAATTCTAGTTCAAAACTAGTTCATTTCGATAAAAATCTATTTTTATCTTTTCAAATATGGAGTTTTTCATCCCAATTCTTTCTAAATCATTTCTTATGATTTTACACAAATTATTACTATTTTTAATAATTTTATCAAGGCCCGTACAGTCGATTTCCATCAATGGCCATCGAACTGCACTTACAGCGACCTTTTTCGAATTTGATTTGGACGTATCTCCAAATCCAACCGTTAGATTTCAAATTTCTAATATTCATTAGAAAGCTCTTTTCGATACGAACCCAACGGTTCCGGTTTTAGGAGAATCCGACGGTCGGATCTCCCGTAATGCCCGTTTGAAATAAATGGTCGAAATTCACGAACTGCCGCGGCGCAGCGCGTTCTATTCAGGCCATTATATTATATATATAATATATATAATATATATTTCGTCGATTTCTATTTAAACCGAATTATATAATGAATTCGTTTCAAAAGAAATTTCAACTTCCTTTTCAATTCAAATCAAAATTGAATTCTTCTTTATAAATTCGTTTTAAAATTCATTTCTATTCAATTCCAATTTCAATTCAATTTGAATCCATTTCAATTCGCTTTCAATTCAATTTGAATTCGTTTTCAATTCAATTCATTTCGAAATCGTTTTCCATTCAATTCATTTCGAAATCGTTTTCAATTCATTTCATTTCGAAATCGTTATATATTCAATTCATTTCGAAATCGTTATATATTCAATTCATTTCGAAATCGTTATATATTCAATTCATTTCGAAATCGTTATATATTCAATTCATTTCGAAATCGTTATATATTCAATTCATTTCGAAATCGTTATATATTCAATTCATTTCGAAATCGTTTTCAATTCAATTTATTTCGAAATCGTTTTCAATTCAATTCATTTCGAAATCGTTTATATATTCAATTCATTTCGAAATCGTTATATATTTAATTCATTTCGAAATCGTTATATATTCAATTCATTTCGAAATCGTTATATATTCAATTCATTTCGAAATCGTTATATATTCAATTCATTTCGAAATCGTTATATATTCAATTCATTTCGAAATCGTTATATATTCAATTCATTTCGAAATCGTTATATATTCAATTCATTTCGAAATCGTTTATATATTCAATTCATTTCGAAATCGTTATATATTCAATTCATTTCGAAATCGTTTTCAATTCAATTTATTTCGAAATCGTTTTCAATTCAATTCATTTCAAAATATTCGATTTCGAAATCACTCTTCAATATTCATTTTAAAATGAATAAAATCGATATAAATATCGTTCACGTCAAAATGGCGTCAATCTAATCAACATGGCTCCATAAATTTCTATTTTCAAATATTCTATTTCAAATATTTCTTTTTCAAAATAGTTGTTATTATCAAAATATTTCGTTCAACACATGACCAATCTCAATGGATGAGTACTGTCAACACATGAACTTTTATTTTATATTGATAAAGATGTAAATTTTATTACTAAAATATTTCGTTCAACACATGACCAATCTCAACGGATGAGTACTGTCAACACATGAACTTTTATTTTATATTGATAAAGATGTAAATTTTATTACTAAAATATTTCGTTCAACACATGACCAATCTCAACGGATGAGTACTGTCAACACATGAACTTTTATTTTATAATATTCTTTGTTTTTCAAATTGGAATGAGGCCCAATCAATTACCATATAAAGTTAATTATATGGATTTTCATACAACACATGTATATAATAACATTGAAAATAATCAACCATCAACCAAAGTGCACTACACTGTAAAAGCATCAAATATAGATATTTAACGCTTATAACAGCCTGTCAATCTATCGATCGACATATTTAATCAATCAGGATGAGTGAACTTCAAATTTCATCCCAACACCCGTGTGGGGTTTCAAACAATCAAACACATATTTTATTTGTGCTGTTGGGCGATGTGTAAAATTTATCGTCCCAATCAATGTCATTCAAATAAGTGTACATAAACAAACCGTCTGGTTTGTAAATGAATATTTTATTTTATTCACTTCACGTTAAAAATTTATATTTTAACGATAAAACATTTTATTTCAACCTATGAATTTCTATTCAATTCATTTACACAATAAAATGATATTTTTATTTTTCTAATATATTTTAGAAAATTTCGGCGGCATAACGGCACGATACTAGAAACGGGACAAGGCCTAGCCTTATCCCCGGTCTAGTGAAGGCCCACGCCATTCACACATCAATCAAATCAATTCCATCTCACCAAACAATTCAATTCATTTCAAACAAATAATTCAACTAATCTATGCAACCAAACAAACAAGTCCATGGTCTGTGGACGATTGTGTCGGGTGCTACTAAGCACCGTCTGCATCCTAGTATATATATATAATTAGAAAAGAAATTGAAAGGTGAGAAATTCTCACAGATAGCTATCCTAGCTCCTCGGCACTTCTTTGATAGAAATCTTCATCGCTATCACATCTTCGTCATCTTCGTTGCCCGTAGCCACTACATATGTAAAAATCGAATTTTTACTATGTTATTCAATATATAAAAATCGAATTTTTACTTCGCTATTCAATATATAAAAATCGAATTTTTATTTCGAAGTTCAATATATAAAAATCCTATTTTCCTGTCGAAGTTCAATATATAAAAATCCCATTTTCCTGTCGAAGTTCAATATATAAAAATCCCATTTTCCTGTCGAAGTTCAATATATAAAAATCCCATTTTCCTGTCGAAGTTCAATATATAAAAATCCCATTTTCCTGTCGAAGTTCAATATATTTAAAAACAAAACTTTATACGATTTTCATTTCCAAAACAATGATATTTATTTTCATTTCATATATAAAGCTAATTTTATATTTTTATTAAAAATTACATTTTTATTACTAATATATATATATATATATATATTACATTTTAAAATAATGCTATTATTATCAAATATGAAAATAAAATTCAGTGTCTTACATTTTTGAAAACTGATTTTCAAACAATGCATTTATAATTTTAAACTGAATTTTAAACTATGCATTTGAAAATAAAAAAAAAAACAAACAAGAGAGCTTACTGTTTTTCTTCCTGGACTGCTCGAACCACTCCTCCATATTGCTTCAGGCCTCATTGAAAATCAGAGCACCCACTTCGTCCAGACCCTCCTCCCCTGACGCACGCCAAACGAGGCGCCCTGGAGTCGATCGCCGGCCACCATGAGGTGCGCCTTCGCACCTACTGCCTCCGCCATGACTGGCGTCCACTTCGGTGGTTTCCTCCGACCTGGAGGTGCGTGCGAAGCTGGCGACTTCGAGCCAGGATTTCAATCGATTAACGAGGTGGTTTTTTGATCTTGCCCGTTGGATTGCTAGAACTCGAGGAGCCGAAGGTTTTTCACAATTGAAGTTTCGTGGATAGGGCTTGGAGTGGAAGATCGGTGGTGAGGAAAGCTGGAGCTTCTGGATCGCTTGTTAGGGTGGAGGCGGAAAGAAGAAGGTTGACCGCGAACTGAAAATTTGACCAATAGGGTTTTAGAAAATTAGGTTTTTATATATATATAATTTTATTTAATTCTAAAAATACCCTCCTCTCCATACAAACTCCAAACGAGACCCAACGACAGTCGCCCCTAGCTAAATACCCCCATTATGAACACAACGGGATATCTTTCGTAAGCCAATCCAATCGTCTCGAACAGTTTTTCTCAAAATTACAATATAAATCAGTATATTCAATTTTAAACGTACATTTCAAATTACCGGGGTCACATACTAACTAGAAAAATTCCAGAAAAATATTTTCTAGCTTCGTATTGACGATACGGTCCTAACAAAACTAGTTTCGTTGAATTCTGAGACCGTTGGAAAAATGACCATTTTCCAGTCGATTAAAATTAACTGAAACTGGTCAAACGCGTTTTCCTTTGCCACGCTCACATATTGATTTGAAAAATTATGAAATTTGGAATCTAGCAATAACTTAACATCACGGACCCAACAAAAGTGGTTTCGTCGAAATCCGAGGTCGTTTGCAAAATTGCTATTTTTAAGGGCCTTATATATATAAAAATATATATAAATTCCACAGCGACTATTTCTAATTTTCAACTGGACATATCTTATCATTTCTAAGATGAAATCTCAGTTTGTTAACTTCGTTACAAAGATATAGTTATACAGATTCAAATATTTCTTGTTTCGTTCAATTCTGACTTATATTGAATTCTGTATATTCATTTGAAATTAGAAATCGAATTTTCGAACTACCGCGCCATTTTCAATTCCTTTTATAAATATAAATAAATATTTATATTCTAACGACGACGTATATAATATAAACGTTCGAATTATATTCAAAATAAATTTCTCGTCGATTATTATTTAAAATAATCCATTTTAAATAACCAAAATTCGCTAAAATTGCCAAAATAAAAATTTTAAACTGGCCCAGATTTTACGGGTTGTTACAACCGTCTTCATCTTCGACTTATCGTCGTATCAGTTATTCAGAATGGGATAAACCCGGTCTTTCCGAATAACTCGCGTATATATTCTAAAAGTGTTACACAAACACAACATACGCCTCATTCCAATTCATTAGTCACTAACCGTAAATTAATCAAGAGAATAATTCCCCAAACATTAACCCCGAAGGCCGAAACCAACATCAGATCAATATCCAGAAAACCATTCTGCTTGGCTAACCGACAGTTAGTTTCTAAATTTCACGTTCAAATCTAATTAAAGATTTAACTATCGCCTGGAGCAAAACTGGTGATACTCCATTCTCGATCTTTTCAATCTAATTAAAGATTCATTAAAACTCCACTTAGTTTTAATCTGTGACTGGGTTAAAGAATCAGTGTCATTTAAAACACGGTTCACGATAAACCCAAGGTCACATCCCATTAATTATCGGGTTGAAGAACAAGTGTTATTTAAAACACTGTTCACGATAAACCCAAAAATCAATATCAATTCAATTCCAATTAAATATTATTTAATTGGTACACTTCATTAAATCTAAATAAAAAGATTTAATCTTTTCTCAACTGGGTTCAAGAACAGTGTTAGTGAAGACACCATTCACGACAAACCCAAATCACATTCATTAATTATCGGGTTAAAGAACAAGTGTTATTTAAAACACTGTTCACGATAAACCCAAAAATCAATATCAATTCAATTCCAATTAAATATTATTTAATTGGTACACTTCATTAAATCTAAATAAAAAGATTTAATCTCTTCTCAACTGGGTTCAAGAACAGTGTTAGTGAAGACACCATTCACGACAAACCCAAATCACATTCATTAATTATCGGGTTAAAGAACAAGTGTTATTTAAAACACTGTTCACGATAAACCCAAAAATCAATATCAATTCAATTCCAATTAAATATTATTTAATTGGTACACTTCATTAAATCTAAATAAAAAGATTTAATCTTTTCTCAACTGGGTTCAAGAACAGTGTTAGTGAAGACACCATTCACGAAAAACCCAAATCACATTCATTAATTATCGGGTTAAAGAACAAGTGTTATTTAAAACACTGTTCACGATAAACCCAAAAATCAATATCAATTCAATTCCAATTAAATATTATTTAATTGGTACACTTCATTAAATCTAAATAAAAAGATTTAATCATTTCTCAACTGGGTTCAAGAACAGTGTTAGTAAAGACACCATTCACGACAAACCCAAATCACATTCGATATTCAATACAAGGCTCTGAATAGAAAATATATCGGCTTATATTCAATATCGAATTCTACGACTAACAAATGTCGTATTGGAAATAACGATATAAATATATCTTTCAAATCTCCATAACAACACCTGTATAATCACGAATTCCAACATCGAAATATTCCGAAGACAATTTCGATTCAAATCCACTCCAATGCAATCATTGGAAATTTTGGTTATTTTCAAAACCATTTTCGAATTTAATTTATTTATTTAAAAATAAATAGAATTATAATTCTAGTTCAAAACTAGTTCAATTCGATAAAAATCTATTTTTATCTTTTCAAATATGGAGTTTTTCATCTCAATCCTTTCTAAATCATTTCTTATGATTTTACATAAATTATTACTATTTTTAATAATTTTATCAAGGCCCGTACAGTCGATTTCCATCAATGGCCATCGAACTGCACTTACAGCGACCTTTTTCGAATTTGATTTGGACATAATTCCAAATCCAACCGTTAGATTTCTAATTTATCACATTCGTTAGAAAGCTCTTTTCGATACGAACCCAACGGTTCCGGTTTTAGGAGAATCCGACGGTCGGATCTCCCGTAATGTCCGTTTGAAATAAATGGTCGAAATTCGCGAACTGCCGCGGCGCGGCGCGTTCTATTCAGGCCATTATATTATATATATAATATATATAATATATACTTCGTCGATTTCTATTTAAAACGAATTATATAAATAGTTTTGAATTCGTTTCAAAAACAATTTCAACTTCCTTTTCAATTCAAATCAAAATTGAATTCTTCTTTATAAATTCGTTTTAAAATCCATTTCTATTCAATTCAAATTTCAATTCAATTTGAATTCATTTCAATTCACTTTCAATTCAATTCGAATTCGTTTTCAATTCAATTCATTTCGAAATCGTTTCAATTCAATTCATTTCGAAATCGTTTTCAATTCAATTCATTTCGAAATCGTTTTCAATTCAATTCATTTCGAAATCGTTTTCAATTCAATTCATTTCGAAATCGTTTTCAATTCAATTCATTTCGAAATCGTTTTCAATTCAATTCATTTCGAAATCGTTTTCAATTCAATTCATTTCGAAATCGTTTTCAATTCAATTCATTTCGAAATCGTTTCAATTCAATTCATTTCGAAATTGTTTTCAATTCAATTCATTTCGAAATTGTTTTCAATTCACTTTGAATTCGTTTTCAATTCATTTCGAAATATTCGATTTCAAAATTACTTTTTAATATTCATTTTTAAAATGAATAAAATCGATATAAATATCGTTCACGTCAAAATGGCGTCAATCTAATCAACACGGCTTCATATATTGATATTTTCAAATATTCCATTTCGAATATTTCTATTTCAAATATTTCTATTTTAAAACTGGAATGAGGCCCAATCAATTACCATATAAAGTTAATTATATGGATTTTCATACAACACATGTATATAATAGCATGGAAAAATAATCAACCATCAACCAAAGTGCACTACACTGTATAAGCATCAAATTTAGATATCCAACGCTTAAAACAGCCTGTCAATCAACCGATCGACATATTCAATCAATTGGGATGAGTGAACTTCAAATTTCATCCCAACACCCGTGTGGGGTTTCAAACAATCAAACACATATTTTATTTGTGCTGTTGGGCGATGTGTAAAATTTATCGACCCAATCAATGTCCTTCAAATAAGTGTACATAAACAAACCGTCTGTTTTGTAAATGAATATTTATTTTATTCACTTTCACTATATTCATATTCACGTTAAAAATTATATTTTTAACGATAAAACATTTTATTTCAACATATGAATTTCTATTATTCATTTACACAAATAAAATGATATTTTTTATTTTCTAACATATTTTAGAAAATTTCGGCGGCATAACGGCACGATACTAGAAACGGGACGAGGCCTAGCCTTATCCCCGGTCTAGTGAAGGCCCACGCCATTCACACATCAATCAAATCAATTTCATCTTGCAAACCACAAAATTTGGAGTAAGGGTCTAACCTAGCCTTACTCCTTCGCCTTATAACGGCGCACGTCTAATCCTAACCAATTTATCGATTCGATTTTTCACACCACAAACCACATTCAAACCAATATCGCAATCAATAACCAAACAGCCAAACAAACAAGTCCATGGTCTGTGGACGATTGTGTCGGGTGCTACTAAGCACCGTCTGCATCCTAGTATATATATAACTAGAAAAATTAAATTGAAAGGTGAGAAATTCTCACATATAGCTATCCTAGCTCCACGGCACTTCTAATGCAGGAAATCTTCGCCAACTCGCCTTCGTTGCCCGTATTCTCTACATATGTAAAAATCGAATTTTTACTTCAAAGTTCAATATATAAAAATCGAATTTTTACTTCAAAGTTCAATATATAAAAATCGAATTTTTATTTCGCTATTCAATATATAAAAATCGAATTTTTATTTCGCTATTCAATATATAAAAATCGAATTTTTATTTCGCTATTCAACATAGATAAAATTCCATTTCAAAAATATATATTTCGCATTTTTACATCTAAAAATTTCGCCTTTTCACATTTAAAAATATCGCCTTCTCATATTTAAAAATATAATCTTTTTGCCTTTTAAAAATTTGTTCGAAAATTAAATATAAACAGTTTTTTTTTTTAACTTTTTAAAATCAGTTTCATACTTTAATTAGAATCAGTTTTAACTTAATTAAAATTTCAGTTTTTAACTTAAATAAAAAAACAGTTTTAACTTAAATAAAAAACAGTTTAACTTAAATAAAAAAACAGTTTATTTGCTTTTCAAAGATCAGTTCTTTTTAAAACAGAAATAAAATATAAAAACAGAAATCTTTAAATATAAAAACAGAAATAAAATATTAATAAATAAATAAAAAAAAATGAAAACTTACAGTCGAGGGGGGGGGGGGTGCTTCGTCGCCGAACATTGCAGGGGGGGGGGGGTTTCTCATCGGCCGCGGGTTCGTGAGGGAGGAGGGGGAGGCGGAGGGGTAGGCGGAGGGGTAGGCGACTCATCGGGGGGGGGGGGGAGAAGGGGTTGTCGATCTGACGAGGAGGGGGAAGGGAGTTGCGACGCGACCGGAGGGAGGGGTTTTCGTCGAGGTGGAGGGCGACAGGGGGGGGAGGAGGCTAAGGCGGCGGCGCCTGGATCCGGTTGCGCAACTGGAGGAAGTGTTTTTTTTTTCTTTTTCTTCTTTTTTTTTTTTTTTTTTTTTTGATCTGGTCAACGGTTGAAGGAGAGAGGGAATAAAAGGGGGAAAGGAATTATATATTTAATTTTATTATTTTAATTTAATTTTTTTTTTCTTCAAAAAGTAACTTTAAAATTCGAACTCGAAATCAAGCCCACCGACTGTCGTCCATAGCGTTTTACCCCCATTCCGAACACAATGGGATATGTATCGCAAGCTGATTTGATCGTTTCAATTAGTTTCCGTTGAATTTACATTTAAATCTCTATATTGAATTTTAAACGTACATTTCAAATTACCGGGGTCACATACTAACTAGAAAAATTCCAGAAAAATATTTTCTAGCTTCGTATTGACGATACGGTCCTAACAAAACTAGTTTCGTCGAATTCTGAGACCGTTAGAAAAATGGCCAATTTCCAGTCGATTAAAATCAACTGAAACTGGTCAAACGCGTTTTCCTTTGCCACGCTCACATATTGATTCGAAAAATTATGAAATTTGAAACCTAGCAATAACTTTACATCACGGACCCAACAAAACTGGTTTCGTCGAAATCCGAGGTCATTTGCAAAATGTCCATTTTTAAGGGCCTTATATATATAAAAATATATATAAATTCCACAGCGACTATTTCTAATTTTAAACTGGACATATCTTATCATTTCTAAGATGAAATCTCAGTTTGTTAACTTCGTCACAAAGATATAGTTATACAGATTCAAATATTTCTTGTTTCGTTCAATTCTGACTTATATTGAATTCTGTATATTCATTTGAAATTAGAAATCGAATTTTCGAACTACCGCGCCATTTTCTATTCCTTTTATAATTATATATAATTATTATATATTCTAACGACGACGTATATAATATATACGTTCGAATTATATTCAAAATAAATTTCACGTCGATATTATTTAAAATAATTCATTTTAAATAATCAAAATTCGCTAAAATTGCAAAAATAAAAATTTTAAACTGGCCCAGATTTTCCGGGTTGTTACAATATTTTTATATAAACGAGTTTTAAATTTATTTATAGTAATTTTATACTATGTGATGGTTGTTTGGATGAATGGTTGATCAAATTGGTTGAAATGGTTGATATAGTTATATCATTGATCGATTATTAGTTCTGTTACTACGATATTTCATACTCATGTGAAAACATTATTATTGATGTGATTAAGAACTGTGGATGTGTAACAACCTTGAATTTTGGGGTAAGTATAAAAATTTATTTTAAGTTATTTTAATGAGTTTTTGATATTTAAAATAATTTATTATAAATAATCACGATTAAAATTTTATTTTTATAATTGAAGTTATGTTGAAAAAAAAATTTGTTTTAAAATAAAAGTTAGTCTTTATTTAAATGTAAGAATATGAAAATGATTTACATTAAAAATTTATTCTATTTAATGTGAATGAACATATTTTGTTTAGCGCTAAAAGTTATTCTTTTTAATGAAAATGAACATATTTTGTTTAATGCTAAAAGTCTAACTTTTTAATGTCATGTAGAAACATGAAATGTTTTACAACAAAAAAAAATTATTCTTTTTAACGTCACGTAGGAACTTTAATGACATTTATTAATTTATTGATTGAAAATAATGTGTAGGTTATAAATGAAAATATGCAAACGTGAAAATTCACAGTTTTGTTGTTTATAAAAAAATAAAAAATAAAAAATATTAAACTTTGATTGGAATATGTTTACATTAAACATTATGTTTTTAAGGTATAAAATGATTAAATTTTGATTAGACATGTTTACATAAAAAAATACATTTTTAATGTAAAAGATATTCATTATTTGAAAATGTGTTTAATGTAAATAAATCATTAAAAGAGATTCATTGTGTAATAAAAATGTTTTAACGGTAAAAACCATACATTTGTTTAATATTAACATTTACATGTTATAGGTAGAAAATGTACATTTATTAAATATTAACATGTACATGCAAACGAAGTTATAAACTTTCTAACAATTGGCATTAAACAATAGATCAAGCATTAATTACATTCCCATTTTCTCTCTCCTATTTTTTTCTTTTGAATTTTTGAATAGGTTCATAAATAATGAAATGTTAATATTATAAATGTGTATCTTAGCAATGTTGGTTGCAGTAATAATGAAATATTTATTTAATTGAAAATTCATACCTATTGTTTATATATCGTAGTAAAATAATAATAATATGAATTGGTATAATTAGAGGACAACCTTTTATTTTCTTCCTAGAAATTGTAATTTAGAATTTAATGTTTAGATGAATTGGAATTTACAGTAATGTGAAAACTAAAATTTGGAATGAAAATGATTACTTGATTAGTAAACATATTAAATATATTCCTTGTCATTAAATTAAGCAAATTGGATTTTTATGGCAGACAGTAATAAATGACAATAATCAAGTTGATTTCGTAAATGGAAACCTAGTAAAATGTAAATTTGTACATTTCATATTTATTTACACTAATGGTTAAACAATTGTGATTCAAATAGGAATTCACATAAATCGGCTAAGATGAAAATTAGCAATTTACATAAGAATGAAGTTATTAATACAAATCATAATGGGCAGGTTATAAATATAAATTGTAATGGACCCACGTGTATATTTCTATTCTTTTTATTTTTGTCTATCCAATTGAATACCTTCCCATTTTTCCCTTTTCTCATTCTATTTTGAAATTTGAATAGGAGCAACGGGCCTCAAGGGTTCAATTAAATAATATTTTAATATAAATATTTACTAAACCAAATTAGCATAACCCTAAACCCGTATAGTATTCTGCTGCCTCCTAGAACAAAAGCAATGGCCAAGAACACTCCAAATTTCATTCCTTAATCTCCTCTTCTACAATTTGATTTAAACAAAAATTATAAAACAAATCGAAGGAGCATTGCGAGATCTTTAAAACTGCAAAGGTGTGATCGGAAATTATCAACTACAGTCGCCGATTTTCCTCTCCAAAGCCACCAGCGTCGGAGCAGTTTTGCGGACAGGAGGTACTTGCGAGTTGGCTAGGACAGAGGGGGTAGAAAGGTGGCGGCAAGGCGCAGGTTGTGGTGGAGTTGATCGTCGGCAGATGGTGCGTTTTGGCGTGCGATGGGGTGGGGGGGTTTGGGCGGAGTTATGGGTTCGAACTTGCCCAGTGACGATTGGAAGAAGATGGTATTATGTTAATCTAGTTTTATTATGTTTAAATAATCATTAAATTTTACAATCTTTAAAATTGCAATAACTTATTCATATATAGTCAGAATCGCGTGAAATGAAAAGCGTTGGAATCAGAAAAATGAGATCTACGCGATGGAACTGACGGGAACTGATTTTAGAGCTCGTCTAAATTTTGACAAAGTGGAAAGCTATTGGTGAGAATTCTATTTTAATTATAAAAATTAAATTATTTATTGGCATGTGAATTCTGTATGTATGTTGTGAAATTCATTTACTTGATTGTTATGAAATCTGTTCTGATTGATGTGGTTATGCGAAATTATTGAGGTGATGATTGGTATATTGAAAATAAAATTGTCGAAATAGAATGTTTGAGTCAAAATACATTGTTTTTGTTGAAATTTGATTAGGCAAAGAAAAATATCATTTTTTTTGTAAACAAGAAAAATGTCATTTTGATTGTAAACATGAAATATGTTCATTTATTTTGTTTGAAAAGAAGAAGAACACAATTTCCATATATTTTGTTTGTTGTACAAATAAGAACAAAAAGTTTCATTTTTGTGTGCATAATGAAAATAAGAACATGTTTATTTTCATTTTCTTTGAAATAAACGAAAAAGGACATTTTGTTGTTACTTTGAAATAAATGGGAAGAAACAAAATATTAGTTTGTTTTGTTACGGATGGAAAGAAACAAAATATTAATTTGTTTTGTTAAGGATGAAAAGGAACAAATTATTCATTTGTTTTGTTAGAATGAAAATTTACATTGATTTTGTCAACAAAGAAAAGTAACATTTTTACATTGATTTTTGTTGTAAATTTAAAAAGAACGAATGTTATTGTTGTTTTTGTCGTAAAGTAAAGAGGGCATTCTTAATGTCAAATTTAGTTAATAATAAAAAAATAAAATTTATTTCATTTTTATTGAAATATTAAAAAAGACATTCCATAAACATTTTTGTTTGTTAAATTTGAATTGACATTATTTTACACTGTAATGTGTTAAATTAGAAAACGGACATGGTTTACACCGTAATGTGTTAAATTAGAAAATGGACATTATTTTCACCGCCTTTTTGTTAGATATGAAAAAGGCATTATTTATTTTGTCAATTTGTTAGAAATGAAAAAATAGAACATTTACTTCATTGTCAATTAGTTTAAAGAGAAAATTTATATTTTCATGTAATAAGATTAAAAGTAGAAAGTTTACATTTTTAATATGAAAAAAAGAGAAAAAAAAAGTTTACATTTTTAATGCGGATTAGATAAAAGAGTAATTTTACATCTTTTTGTAAAAAAAAAATAAAAGAGTAATTTTACATCTTTTTGTAAATAGGATTAAAAGTAAAATTTTGCACTTTCCTTGTGAATTGAATTAAAAGATAAAATTACATTTTCATGTAATTAGATTTAAAGGAAGAAAATTACATTTTTATGTAATTAGATTTATAGAAAGATAAAATTAAATTTTTGTGTAATTAAATTAAAAGTGAAAACTTAGATTTTCAGTAAAAGAATTTAGATATGTTATTTACCTTTTTAATGTAAATAGATTTTCAATAAAGGAAATCAGATGGGAAATTTACATTTTTCATGTAATTGAATAAAAGTAAAAGTTACATTTTTCATGTAATTGAATAAAAGTAAAAGTTACATTTTTCATGTAATTGAATTAAAGTGAAATTACATTTTTCATGTAATTGAATTAAAGTGAAATTACATTTTTCATGTGAGTTGAATTAAAGTTAAATTACATTTTTCATGTGAATTGAATTAAAGTGAAATTACATTTTTCATGTGAATTGAATTAAAGTGAAAGTTACATTTTCACGTAATTGGATTAAAGTTGAAAATTACATTTTTCAGGTAATTAGTTTTTAAGTAGAAAATTTACATTTTCATGTAAATAGAATTTAAAGAAGAAAATTTACATTTTCATGTAAATAGAATTTAAAGAAGAAAATTTACATTTTCATGTAAATAGAATTTAAAGAAGAAAAATTACATTTTCATGTAAATGGAACTTAGGGAAGGAAATTTACATTTTAATGAATTGAATTTTCATTAAAAAGGACAACATATGAAATTTACATGTTTATGTAAAAAGATTTTCAGTAAAGATTATAACAATGAAATTTAGATTTTAATGAATTGGATTTTCATTAAATAGATAAAGATAGAAATTTACATTTTTATATAGATAGATTAACACACAAAATTATTATTTTGTTTGTGATGGAAGATTAACAAAGTTATTATTTTTGTAGAATTGAAGTTGGCACCAAAATATATTGCATTTTTGTTAGAAATTGAAATGACACAAAAATACTCATTTTTTGTTAAATTATAAATGACACACAAAAATATTCATGTTTGTTGTAATGGAAATGAAACATAAAAATACCTATTTTTGTTGTAATTGTAATGATACATGAAATATACAATTTTGTGTAGTTTGAAAGATGATTGAAAAATATACCTTTTTCTATATAGGATGTGAATGCAAGTCGAAATAAAGATCAACATTCTTATGTGCCATGACATTATATTTAGATAATAATTCTTGTCGTTAGCAAAATATAGTAAAATAAAATACATTTCTCTATGTATTATAAAAATGTAAATAGGTTACGGAAATATAACGTTCTTTACTTGTTGTGTTAATCACGATAACGAAATGGACAAAGGAATTATATTTATATATATATATATATATATATATATATATATATTAAAAGTAAATGAATCGAGTGTGGTAGTTCGCATTTTGGAATTGTACTTTTAATTGATTATACCGAAATATCCGACTGTCGGATTTTCCCAAAACTGAAACCGTTAGGTTCGCCTTGGGAAGACCTTTCCAATGATATGAATTATGTTAAAATCCAACGGTTAAATTTAGAGAAACATGTAAAACAAATTTGGATGAAAACAACGCCAGGGTCGCCCATTGACCCAAAGCGTCGTTAAATTAATTTGGGCTATTTTTATGTAAATAAAAATAGTGATAGATCGTTATTAAATACTAATAACGATATGAAATGATTTTAATATATATATATATGTATATATATATATACGGGAATCATTTGAAAGGTCCGAGTACAATCTCATTTCAAATGATTATACGACTACATAAGTCGAAGAGTTGAAGACGGTGAGTGAAGACCGACAATCTTCACATCGAATGGATGTGTTGCTACTGAGGACCACGATTGGAGTAGCTACCTTGAAGGGGAGTCAGGGGTAGCCGTCCGGATGTATTGTTGATTGTTCGGATATGCGAGGTATAAGGTGCCTCCGGTTTCGTTCAGACCCAGAACAGACTTGAAAATGGATTGTATGTCTGACGTTGTATTCCTTTATATGGTATTCGTTGATCTCTGCTAAATATATATATATATGTTTGGTGTTTAACACACTTCTCTAAGACGTACGAGCTTAGAGGTTATATATTCGTAGGAATCAACAGTATGGTATGGATTGACAAAGTGGCATGCTAAGATGCAAATGATCAAGGCTTTTGTTGAAAAGCAGGCCTTGTGGTTGATGATCAAAGCACGGCCTGTTTAGGCGTAGCTTTGTGTATAGCGTGACTTCGCGAGCCTCACCCCTGGTATGAGTCAAAAACGGAGCAAGGGAACGCAGGGAGAGCAGCACGTTTCTTTCTAGCTAGAAGCGGTGTTTGGGTTTTACACGGCCCGACATTTTACTTATGTGGATGATGGAATGAGGCGCCTGGGATATTAGGTCCTATAGGACCAGGAAACGTGTGTTCAGGAATTGCCAATCCGCAAAATCGTATGTGTGGACTGGCCCTGTAGCTTTCCAAGGGTTCACTGCGGGGGATCCTGAGACATTAGCTAGAGTGTCTTGAATCGGTAAGGAGATCGTTCCTAGCCTTGACTCATGATGGAAACCCAATTCCCAATACGACCCTTCAGAATTGATTGTATTACTAGTATGGAGGCATAGTATATGGTAGCTATGCTTCCTAGGATTGATACATTTACTTTGAAATGTTTTTGAAACATATATACACTAATAATAATATCAAATTCGTTTTTTATCGTACCAAGCATGTTTAATCATCATAAGGTAAAACTCTATCCTCTGGTTTGCGTTGCATTGTGCGATGGGACTTGAGTCTTATGATGATTCCATTTTTCTAAAAAGCATTGCGTTGTTTAACGATTTACTTTGATTTATGCACCGGCAAACCATTGGAATAAAACCCGTTCCGCGTTAGCGGCGTGGTCCTTGGATTTGCCTTGCTATTAGTTATATTAGTTAAGAATTCTCACACCAGTCTCATGACTGACTCGTAGTTTGTTTCACTTTGCAAACTCGGGTGCCCTCTTTTCCACACGGGCAGTCGATTAGCTTTTTGCAGATATTTATCTCTTGAGCAGGATTCAGATCGAAGCCTAAAGCTGTGTCCAGAGCATAGAAAGTCTTCCGCTGTGTATTGTATTAATTTACTGTAATTTATCTTCCGCTGTAATTTTATTCGATGTACTCTAATATTCTGTACTCTGATGTAACATTATTGTAATGTTTATAAAAGTCTGATGTTATTGTTCTGATGTGTTGTATTCCCAGAGTTAACGTGTTCGGGTTTTGAACGGTCTTGGTCGATTTTGTGATCGATCGGTCGGACGAAACCCGGGCCGTTACAGTTGGTATCAGAGCTCTGGTTAGCTCAAATCTTTGGGGTACAAGTCGTTAGAACTGAACATAAGACACATCAGAGATTAGTAATATCCAATAAGAATACTCATTAGATATAGGATCAGTAGTATCCTAGAATGAGAAAACTCATTAGAGATGGGGTTAGTAATGCCCTAGAATGAGTTGAGAGTGAAAAGTATATAATTAACGTATTTTGATTATATATATAATCCGCTATTAGGAATTATGATTTTGAATATATATAAAAGTTATATATTTTAAAAGCTAATCAACTAATTGATTGATGGTTGTGTAGTGTAATTATTAGTTCAACTAATAAAATTATAGGAACGAATTAAAGAATGAAAGATGAGTTAATTAATTAAACAACTTTTAGCTTCGTTCCTTTTTGAGGACGAAAAGTTCTTAAGTGGGGGAGACTGTAACAACCCTGAATTTTGGGGTAAATTTAAAAATTTATTTTAAGTTATTTTAATGAGTTTTTGATATTTAAAATAATTTATTTTAAATAATCACGATAAAAATTTATTTTTATAATTGAAGTTATTTTAAAAAAAAGAATGTTTTAAAATAAAAGTTAGTCTTTATTTAAATGTAAGAATATAAAAATGATTTACAATAAAAAGTTATTCTTTTTAATGTGAATGAACATATTTTGTTTAGTGATAAAAGTTATTCTTTTTAATGAAAGTGAACATATTTTGTTTAAAGCTAAAAGTCTAACTTTTTAATGTCATGTAGAAACATGAAATGTTTTACAACCAAAAAAAAAAAATTATTCTTTTTAATGTCACGTAGGAACTTTAATGACATTTATTAATTTATTGATTGAAAATAATGTGTAGGTTATAAATGAAAATATGCAAACGTGAAAATTCATAGTTTTGTTGTTTATAAAAAATAAAATAAAAAAAAGATTAAATTTTGATTGGAATATGTTTACATTAAACATTATGTTTTTAAGGTATAAAAAGATTAAAGTTTGATTAGGAATGTTTACATAGAAAAAATACATTTTTAATGTAAAAGATATTCATTGTTTGAAAATGTGTTTAATGTAAGTAAATCATTAAAAGAGATACATTGTGTAATAAAAATGTTTTAACAGTAAAAAAACGTACATTTGTTTAATATTAACATTTACATGTTATAGGTAGAAAATGTACATTTATTAAATATTAATATGTACATGCAAACGAAGTTATAAACTTTCTAACAATTGGCATTAAACAATAGATCAAGCATTAATTACATTCCCGTTTTCTCTCTCCTATGTTTTTCTTTTAAATTTTTGAATAGGTTCATTAAATACTGAAACGTTAATATTATAGATATGTATCTTAGCAATGTTGGTTGCAGTAATAATGAAATATTTATTTAATTGAAAATTCATACCTATTGTTTATATATCGTAGTAAAATAATAATAATATGAATTGGTATAATTAGATGACAACCTTTTATTTTCTTCCTAGAAATTGTAATTTAGAATTTAATGTTTAGATGAATTGTAATTTACAGTAATGTGAAAACTAAAATTTGGAATGAAAATGATTACTTGATTAGTAAACATATTAAATATATTCCTTGTCATTAAATTAAGCAAAATGGATTTTTATGGCAGACAGTAATAAATGACAATAATCAAGTTGATTTCGTAAATGGAAACCTAGTAAAATGTAAGTTTGTATATTTCGTATTTATTTACACTAATGGTTAAACAATTGTGATTCAAATAGGAATTCACATAAATCGGCTAAGACAAAAATTAGCAATTTACATAAGAATGAAGTTATTAATACAAATCATAATGGGCAGGTTATAAATATAAATTGTAATGGACCCACGTGTATATTTCTATTCTTTTTATTTCTGTCTATCCAATTGAATACCTTCCCATTGTTCCCTTTTCTCATTCTATTTTGAAATTTGAATAGGAGCAACGGGCCTCAAGGGTTCAATTAAATAATATTTTAATATAAATATTCACTAAACCAAATTAGCATAACCCTAAACCCGTATAGTATTCTGCTGCCTCCTAGAACAAAAGCAATGGCCAGAACACTCCAAATTTCATTCCTTAATCTCCTCTTCTACAATTTGATTTAAACAAAAATTATAAAACAAATTGAAGGAGCATTGCGAGATCTTTAAAACTGCAAAGGTGTGATCGGAAATTATCAACTACAGTCGCCGATTTTCCTCTCCAAAGCCACCAGCGTCGGAGCAGTTTTGCGGACAGGAGGTACTTGCGAGTTGGCTAGGACTGAGTGGGTCGAAAGGTGGCGGCAAGGCGCAGGGTGTGGTGGAGTTGATCGTCGGCAGATGGTGCGTTTTGGCGTGCGATGGGGTGGGGGGTTTGGGCGGAGTTATTGGTTCGAACTTGCCCAGTGACGATTGGAAGAAGATGGTATTATGTTAATCTAGTTTTATTATGTTTAAATAATCATTAAATTTTCCAATCTTTAAAATTGCAATAACTTATTCATATATAGTCAGAATCGCGTGAAACGAAAAGCGTTGGAATCAGAAAAATGAGATCTACGCGATGGAACTGACGGGAACTGATTTTAGAGCTCGTCTAAATTTTGGCAAAGTGGAAAGCTATTGGTGACAATTCTATTTTAATTATAAAAATTAAATTATTTATTGCCATGTGAATTCTGTATGTATGTTGTGAAATTCATTTACTTGATTGTTATGAAATCTGTGCTGATTGATTTGGTTATGCAAAATTATTGTTGTACAAATAAGAACAAAAAGTTTCATTTTTTTTGTGTGTAATGAAAATAAGAACATGTTTATTTTCATTTTCTTTGAAATAAACGAAAAAGGACATTTTGTTGTTACTTTGAAATAAATGGGAAGATCAAAATATTAGTTTGTTTTGTTCTGGATGGGAAGAAACAAAATATTAATTTGTTTTGTTAAGGATGAAAAGAAACAAATTATTCATTTGTTTTGTTATAATGAAAAGAATGAAAATTTACATTGATTTTGTCAAAAATGAAAAGTAACATTTTTACATTGATTTTTTTTGTAAATTTAAAAAGGACAAAGTTTATTATTGTTTTTCTCGTAAAGTAAAGAGGGCATTCTTAATGTCAAATTTAGTTAATAATAAAAAAAAAATTATTTCATTTTTGTTGAAATATTAAAAAAAGACATTCCATAAACATTTTTGTTTGTTAAATTCGAATTGACATTATTTTACACCGTAATGTGTTAAATTAGAAAATGGACATGGTTTACACCATAATGTGTTAAATTAGAAAATGGACATTATTTTCACCGCCTTTTTGTTAGATATGAAAAAGACATTATTTATTTTGACAATTTGTTAGAAATGAAAAAATAGAACATTGACTTCATTGTCAATTAGTTTAAAGAGAAAATTTATATTTTCATGTAATAAGATTAAAAGTAGAAAGTTTACATTTTTAATATGAAAAAAAGAGAAAAAAAAAGTTTACATTTTTAATGTGGATTAGAAAAAAGAGGAATTTTACATCTTTTTGTAAAAAGAAATAAAAGAGTAATTTTACATCTTTTTGTAAATAAGATTAAAAGTAAATTTTGCACTTTCCTTGTGAATTGAATTAAAAGATAAAATTACATTTTCATGTAATTAGATTTAAAGGAAGAAAATTACATTTTTATGTAATTAGATTTATAGAAAGATAAAATTACATTTTTATGAAATTAAATTAGAAGTGAAAACTTAGATTTTCAATAAAAGAATTTAGATATGATATTTACCTTTTTAATGTAAATAGATTTTCAATAAAGAAAATTAGATAGGAAATTTACATTTTTCATGTAATTGAATAAAAGTAAAAGTTACATTTTTCATGTAATTGAATAAAAGTAAAAGTTACATTTTTCGTGTAATTGAATTAAAGTGAAATTACATTTTTCATGTAATTGAATTAAAGTGAAATTACATTTTTCATGTGAATTGAATTAAAGTGAAATTCCATTTTTCATGTGAATTGAATTAAAGTGAAATTACATTTTTCATGTGAATTGAATTAAAATGAAAGTTACATTTTCATGTAATTGGATTAAAGTAGAAAATTACAATTTTCATGTAATTAGTTTTAAGTAGAAAATTTACATTTTCATGTAAATAGAATTTAAAGAAGAAAATTTACATTTTCATGTAAATAGAATTTAAAGAAGAAAATTTACATTTTCATGTAAATGGAACTTAGGGAAGGAAATTTACATTTTAATGAATTGAATTTTCATTAAAAAGGACAACGGTATGAAATTTACATATTTATGTAAAAAGATTTTCAGTAAAGATTATAACGATGAAATTTACATTTTAATGAATTGGATTTTCATTAAAAAGATAAAGATAGAAATTTACATTTTTATGTAGATAGATTAACACACAAAATTATTATTTTGTTTGTGATGAAAGATTAACAAAGTTATTATTTTTGTAGAATTGAATTTGACACCAAAATATAGCATTTTTGTTAGAAATTGAAATGACACAAAAATACTCATTTTTTGTTAAATTATAAATGGCACACAAAAATATTCATGTTTGTTGTAATGGAAATAAAACACAAAAATACCTATTTTTGTTGTAATTGTAATGATACATGAAATATACAATTTTGTGTGGTTTGAAAGATGATTGAAAAATATTCCTTTTTCTATATAGAATGTAAATGCAAGTCGAAATAAAGATCAACATTCTTATGTGCCATGACATTATATTTACATAATAATTCTTGTCGTTAGCAAAATATAGTAAAATAAAATACATTTCACTATGTATTATAAAAATGTAAATAGGTTACGAAAATATAACGTTCTTTACTTGTTGTGTTAATCACGATAACGAAATGGACGAAGGAATTATATTTATATTTATATTTATATATAAATGAAAAGTAAACGAATCGAGCGTGGTAGTTCGCATTTTGGAATTGTACCTTTAATTGATTATACTAAAATATCTGACTGTCGGATTTTCCCAAAAATGAAACCGTTAGGTTCGCCTTGAGAAGACCTTTCCAACGATATGAATTATGTTAAAATCCAACGGTTAGATTTAGAGAAACAAGTAAAACAAATTTGGGTGAAAACAACGCCAGGGTCGCCCATTGACCCGAAGTGTCGTTAAATTAATTTGGGCTATTTTTATATAAATAAAAATAGTGATAGATCGTTATTAAATACTAATAACGATATGAAATGATTTTAATATATATATATATATATATATATATATGGGAATCATTTGAAAGGTCCGAGTATAATCTCATTTCAAATGATTATACGACTACATAATTCAAAGAGTTGAGACCGTGAGTGAAGACCGACGATCTTCACATTGAATGGATGTGTTGCTACTGAGGCCCATGATTGGAGTAGCCACCATGAAGGGGAGTCAGGGGTAGCCGTCCGGACGTATTGTTGATTGTTCGGGTATGCGAGGTATAAGGTGCCTCCGGTTTCGTTCAGACTCAGAACGAACTTGAAAATGGATTGTATGTCTGACGTTGTATTCCTTTATACGGTATTCGTTGATCTCTGCTAAATATATATCTGTTTAGTGTTTAACACCCTTCTCTAAGACGTACGAGCTTAGAGGTTATATATTGGTAGGAATCAATGGTATGGTATGGATTGACAATGTGGCATGCTAAGATGCAAATGATCAAGGCTTTTGTTAAAATGCAGGCCTTGTGATTGATGATCAAAGCACGGCCTGTTTAGGCGTAGCTTTGTGTATAACGTGACTTCGCGAGCCTCACCCCTGGTATGAGTCAAAAACGGAGCAAGGGAACGCAGGGAGAGCAGCACGTTTCTTTCTAGCTAGAAGTGGTGTTTGGGTTTTACACGGCCCGACATTTTACTTATGTGGATGATGGAACGAGGCGCCTCGGATTTTAGGTCCTATAGGATTGGGAAATGTGTGTTCAGGAATTGCCAATCCGCAAAATCGTATGTGTGGACCGGCCCTGTAGGTTTCCAAGGGTTCACTGCGGGGGATCCAGAGACATTAGCTAGAGTGTCTCGAATCAGTAAGGAGACCGTTCCTAGCCTGAACTCATGATGGAAACCCAATTCCCAATACGACCCTACGGACTTGATTGTATTACTAGTATGGAGGCATAGTATATGGTAGCTATGCTTCCTAGGATTGATACATTTACTTTGAAATGTTTTGAAACATATATACACTAATAATAATATCAAATTCGTTTTTATCGTACCAAGTATGTTTAATCATCATAAGGTAAAACTCTATCCTCTGGTTTGCGTTGCATTGTGTGATGGGACTTGTGTCTTATGATAATTCCATTTTTCTAAAAAGCATTGCGTTGTTTAACGATTTACTTTAATTTATGCACCGGCAATCCATTGGAATAAAACCCGTTCCGCGTTAGCGGCGTGGTCCTTGGATTTGCCTTATTGCTATTAGTTATATTAGTTAAGAATTCTCACACCAGTCCCATGACTGACTCGTAGTCTGTTTCACTTTGCAAACTCGGGTGCCCTCTTTTCCACATGGGCAGTCGAGTAGCTTTTTGCAGATATTTATCTCTTGAGCAGGATTCTAGATCGAAGCCTAAAGCTGTGTCCAGAGCATAGAAAGTCTTCCGCTGTGTATTGTATTAATTTACTGTAATTTATCTTCCGCTGTAATTTTATTCAATGTACTCTAATATTCTGTACTCTGATGTAACATTATTGTAATGTTTATAAAAGTCTGCTGTTATTGTTATGATGTGTTGTATTCCCAGAGTTAACGTGTTCGGGTTTTGAACGGTCTTGGTCGATTTTGCGATCGATCGGGTCGGACGAAACTCGGGCCGTTACAAGATGTAGGGAAACAGTTTGGAGGGATCCAACTGGATTCCTCAACATTTGTATTACAGTTTTTACTTGATTGTGAGATATAATGTGTTCAATAATCCATGATTGGATATGTTGTGTTTGGTTTACCCTGACCCTAGAAACGTGGTATTCTAGATACCGTAAAATACTTTTGAATTTGGAAAAGGAAATCGGGATTTTAAAATAGAATTTATTTCCAAAATAGAAGTAAAATCTTGAATAGAGTTGAAAATAGAAACCGGTTCAAGCAGATAAATCAAGAAGTTGTTTATAAACAAGAATATAAATTAAGTGAATTATTTATCATTGGATAAATTGAAATATAATTTCAAATTCAAATTTATATGAAAAGGTGGAAGTCGGCTTCGAAACCAATATTTGAAATAAGATTTAAACTTAGAAATTATTAAGGAATAGTTAAAAGAGATTTTAAATGATTAAAATAAAAAGAAATGAGACTTATATGAATATTTCTGAATAGAAGTTACAAACAAAATTTGGGTTTAAGGTAGTATTTATAAGTATGAAATCAAACTGTATATAATAGGAATATATTCACGATGTAACGACCCAGATTTTTGAATAATTTATTTTAAATATTTAATATTGTTTTAAATATTTAGTTGATAATATAAATGATATTTTTATTGAATTTTCAATTTAATATGGCCGTTTATATTTACATTCGAATTTAAATTTCAATATCAGTTCCGTTGAGTTCGGAATAGCGTTATAATCTGGTATCGTCGGTCGTCACGGTTAAATAATGGTTCGGGATTACTAGTTAAGGACCGCGATATAATTTAGTTTTTAATTAAAGTAAAAATCAAATCAAAACTTTAAAGAAGCCGACCTATCTTCTGTTAAACGCAGACCTAAAATTTTCTCGAGCCACAAATTCTGCTCCCCAGCTTCGTTGCAAAGTGAAGCACCATTTTAATGTCGAAGTACGAATTGTCTCCTTCCCACTATTATATATATCGCAACTTCCCTTTGGCCATTTCCATTCCTCGGCCAAAAACCAAAATCGAAAGCTTTCAAAGAAAATAAAGGGGGCGATCTTCTTCCTCACAGCTGATGCTCCTCCAGGCTACGCCTTCCTTATAAATCCCTCAAATCGAATTCGCTCGAACCTTGGTGGAGTCTAGGGGGTTGCGAAGTCGCGCTCGAATCAGGGAAGCCTATCGCGAAAAGGGGTCAGTACGATGCTAGTCTTCAAGATAAGGAGGGGCTTCGACTGGTCATCGGTGACCGATTTGGGGGTTCCGTGGGGTTGCGATGGAAATAATTGGGGCTACGACGGTCGAAGGATGGGACGACGCGATGTTAAGGAGGTCAACGGTGGAGAGTGGCACTGTTCGATGTCGTTCTGGGACCAGTAAGGCGAGGGTTTTGATGGACAGTAGCCGCAAGTTCCATAGAAGGGTGCGATGTATATCAGAGGGGGAGTACAAGGGTGAACTTCGTTGTGTGACTTGGAAGACATGAGGGGCGCGGTCTCTGTGAGTTGGGGAAGACGAGCTGTAAGGGTGCGACATGATGTGTCGGGGTCAGCAAGTCTCTGGAAGGTCAGTGATGGTTGCGTAAGGAAGTTCGATGATGGTTGTATTCACAAGTTCACTGTAGCAGAGGAAGGGTTCGAAGGTAGCTCGTTTTTAAGGAGCACTAGGTGTTCGATTTAATTACTCAAAGAGAATTCAAAAACCGGGGAGAAGAATTTAAAACAAGGATAAGGTAAATTTTATTTTAATAGATTTAGTAATGTCTATATATTAAAATAAATTAGTCAGAATTTATTTAGTAAGTATTTAATTTAAATAAAATGCTAATCGATGAATAAATGATCGTAGGAGCTTGATAAAATTCGAGACCAGTCAAGTTGATACGTAGACGCGGTTATGGAATTTTAAATACTTAGCAAAGAAAATTCTGGTGAGTAAATCTCACTCACCTTTAGAATTATTTTTATTTCATTAAAAATAATTGTTTGTTGCTTGTGTGCATGTTTTATGGTTGATTTATATATATTAGTTATTTAGGCTATATATATATATATATATTGGGTTGATTGATTGGTTAGATTCCCGCAGTCTCATTAGCGGATGCCCGCAGTTCATAGCGGATGATTACCCTATACGCCCCACGCTATGATTAGTGGATGACCTTCTATACCGCGATATTCTGCCACGAAGCAGAATGGGTATTATTTATGTGCTAACATCTGTGGATGCAGGAAAAACAGGTTGGAGGAATCCAACTGGATTCCTCAAAAATATATTATCTGTTTGTTTATTTGTTTGCATATATATTTTTATATATGATGTGTTAGAAAAATAAATAATTCGTTGCTTTGTGTGTTTAAATATCACTGGGCCAATTAAAAAGATATTTGAGATTTTGAAAAGGGAAAATTCTATTTTTAAATAGAATTTGAATTTTTAATGGAAATAAAATATAAACTTGTTTTGAAAAATAAAACAAGTAGTTTCTTTTAAACGAAGTTTATAAACAGTCTTTTATAACGAAGTTATAAATGAAGTAAAAAGAATTATCATTTGATAATTCAGAAATAGAAAATACAAGTGTGAAATAGGATTTTGAAATAAAATTTCAAATATAGAACTTGAAATAGAATTTTTAAGTAGAAATTTAAATAAGATTTAAAGATTAGAAAGGAGTTGAAATATTTGAAATACAAATGAAATTTCAAATAGGATGTGAAATGGAATTTTCAAATATACAACTCAAATGGAAATTGAGTATAACCTTTGAAATTTAAAAGGAAGTTAAATATTTGAATTTTAAGAAGAGATTGAATATTAGAAATTTAAATAAGAAGTTCAAATAGAATTTGAATAGACGAGATTAGAATGGAAAATAGAATTTGAATCCAAAGAATTAAAATAAAATTTGAATTCAAAGGAATTCGAATAAAGAAATTCAAATAGAGATTTGAATGTAGAATTTCAAAATAAAATTTGAAATATAGTATTTCAAAGAAGAAATTCAAATGTGATGTTTGAATAGAGATTGAATGGAATTTAAATATGAAATTTGAATTGAGAATTGAATAGAAATTCAAGTATTGAATTTGAACATGGAATTGAATACAGAAATTCAAGTAGAAATTTGAATATGAGATTTCAAAATAGAATTTGAAATAAACTTTGAAAAATAGGATTCCAAAGTCGAATTGGAAATAGAATTTCAAATAGGATTTCAAAATAGGAATTTCAAATGATTTTGAAATGGAATTTGAATTCAAGGGAATTCAAATGGATTTGAGTAAAGAAATTCAAATGGTGTTAAAAATAAGTTTGAATATTAGAATTCAAATGGTATTGGAAATGAATTTGAATATTAGAATTCAAATGGGAAATGAAATTTGAATGTAAGAGATTCAGATTGAATTCAAATAGGATTTAATCTATGGGATTTGAATATGAAATTCAAATGGGTTTTTAAGCTATGGGATTTTCAATATAGAATTTAAAAAGGAGTTGAATATTTGAATTTCAATAAATTTCAAATATAAAAATTGGAACGTAGAAGTAAAAATGGAATTTAAAAATAGAGGTTGAATAAAAGAATTCAAATGAATTCAAGTATTGAATTTGAATAAAGGGAATTCAAAACGAAGTTGAATATCTAAATTCAAGTATGAATTTCAAATATAGAAATTCAAAAAGGAGTAGGATTTGAAATGGGAATTCGAATAGAGGATTTGAAATGGAATTCGAATAAAGAATTTGAAATGGAATTCGAATAAAGGATTTCTAATGGGATTTGAATACAGGATTTAAAACTATGGAATTTGAATATATATGAATATATATATATTGTACGAAGTTGAATTCATTTTTAAGAGGTTTAAAAAGTTTATATATATATAATTATAATTAAAACGAACTCGCCGCAGCGCTGCAGTTCGTAAATTGGCGATTCGAACTTCAATTGAGTATACAGAACTCAATTGAAGTCGAAATTCTTTGAAACAAGAAACGTCAGGACCGGTTTGATAATAGTTTTCTAATGAAAGAGAAAAATATGAATTTCGTCGTATAGATTTTGAGTTATGTCAAAATCAAATTTTCAGAAAAACAGCGCCAAAATCGTTTTAAAACCATAATGGTTTAATTAATATTATTAAAGGATTTTTGAGCAAATAAAATCCGAATTTTCTATTTAGAAAATTTCAGAGTTGAGTTGTAAAATATATGCTAATTCAAGTTGTGTAAATGAATATGATTTTTGAAACAGAAACCAGATTTTGATTTATTGAATAGAATTAACTAAATTGAATAAAAATTAGTTAATGAGTTTTTGAATGGATATTGGCCTTTGAATAAATAAATTCGATTTGAGAATTTATATTCGAAATCAAAAAGGGAACTAAAATTGAAATTGAAATTCAATTTGGTTGTGAGCGAGTTAAATATTTTATTTGAACATGTTATGTTCAAACAAAGAAGTGAAATAGGCAAAAGGGCTAATTAAAGAATAATTAAGCGAAACCGAATTCAAACGATTCAAATTTGAATTCAAACGAATGGATTGAGTTGAATTGAATTGGAAACAGGTGAACAGGTGTTAAACAGATATGGGATGGAGTAAATGAAGATTTTTATTTATATGCTCGACAAAAAGGTACATGTTTAAATTCATATATGAGATTTATGCGCCGTATCGGCTAGCCGCTTGGCTTCTTCTTTTTCTTTTTGAGATTAGAAGATACCGGGAAGCTATTTGAAATTTCCCGATGCTCCCGATACAGGGGAGGTTATGGCGAAATTTTCCGGAAATTTAAGGAGTTAGAATATTTTTAAGATATTTTGATAATTTGAAATCATTGTATCGACGTATTGAATTCGATAGTAAAGTGAATATAAAAATCGAATGTTGTAAACAAAAAGGGGATAGAGATAAGAGATTGGAATTGTTTTCCAATTGCAAATAGAGATATTTTCTAATATATAGAAAATAAAAGAAGTTAATGTTTGGAAACGTTTTCCAAATGGCATAAGAGGCAAGATGATTATTGGAAATATTTGGTTAACAAATATTGATAAGAGAATATAGAAGTGATTTAATTAATGAAGTATTAATTAAAGGGCCCAGTGGTTTGTTTGATATGTTGATTGAACACTTGTTTTATTCGATAGTTAAGTCACAGACTATCGAAGTTTTGACCATCGTTGTCAATATGGAGAGACCGGTTGGATTATTATCCGAAGAACCACTCCGTATCGGCATAAGCGTTGCGAACCAAGTATGCTGAATATATTGAAGACGGAGTGAAGTGCAAGGGCTTTTCTATTAAATAGAAATGGTGCCTTCGGTTTCGTTCAGTCCCAGAACGAACGTAAATGGACGAATGTCTGACAGAGTATTTCCAATGATCAAAAGGGTTGGTCTGTATGAATATATATGGTTGCAACGGATTTATCCCTTAGCATAATATCCAGAATATTTGTGCAAACTTGACTAGTGATTAACGGATCTGACGATGTGGCATTCAAAGTGATTGTGCTATCAATGAATGGTAAGTATGCGTAGCCTCAGGCCTCAACAACCGGGAAAGGACAAAAATCGGGCAGGCAGCATGGCTATGTGGGTCGCACCCATTAGGGTGTATAATCACCTATCTAGAGAAATTCCTTTTGTTTCTAAATCTATCGATTCTGCCCATTCGGGAAACGGTGGTTTGAGTCCAACCGTTGGTGATATACATTCGATACACTCAAGCGAAATGAGTGGTCGGTCATGTGTGGGCCGGGTTGCAAGATGTTCTTGTTGAACCCAGGTGTATTCGCCTCTAGAGATGCACTGTCGGAAGGTGGTCCCATACCTTGTCATGTTGGAAATCCAATCTCCAATAAGCGCCATGCGGTTTTTGAATTTATACTATATATGTGGAGCGTGAGATGCAAGCGTTCTGCTATTTGGTTATTTAATTGATGTAGACATTATTATAATATCACTGGATTTTCGTATCAAAGTGTTTTGGGTTATAGTAAGGTAAAAACCGTCCATGTTTATATGTGGGTTGGTCGAGTCGAGAGGCTGGCCGTAAAAGCAGTTCTGAGGTATCTCTGTAAGCCACGCTGGGAGGTTAGCCCAGTGCCGAGGGAGGAGAGGATGGTTGAAAAGCCTACTCGAATCCCGGGGTCGTTACAGTGGTATCAGAGCTGGTTGCTTAATTGGTACGGATGATAGGGGGTTCTCGCTTCGCGTTTGGTGGCGAACGGGAGACTCTTACCCCTACATCTCCCGACAATGTGGGTTGGTTGTGAAGTCGAGAGGCTGGCCGTAAAATCAGTTCTGAGGTATCACTGGATGTCACGGTGGGAGGTTAGCCCACTGCCTGATGGTTGCAAAGCCTAGGGTCGTTTCAGTTGGTATCAGAGCTTAGGTTGAGCGAATACCTAGGCTTGTGTGGCATGTGCTCATTAGAGATAGGGTCAGTAGTGCCCTAGAATGAGTTGAGTGTATATATACGAGAGAGCGTATTTGTTAGTTGATATAAAAGTTGTTTTATATTGTGTTGGCTAGTCTGTTGAGTGGTTTATGAATTCTGGTCGAATCGTGGGACGCCACGAAGTCGATAGGGATTTCTAAATACTTGAACAGAAAATACGACATGATATTGTTTTCAAATGGGTAAATGAAATAATTTTACCCAAAAATTTCTATTTTAATATAGAAAGAATAATTTTTTGAAATTATTATATTATATGGATATGTTGGATGTTGACTTTATAATCCAACGAGATTATAAAATTGAAATGGTTATTTATAACCAAACTAAACTTGTATATGAATAAGATATACAATTAAGATGAATCAAAATTGAATTCAGAACCAGAATTGAGAATTCAAAATCCTGGGAAGTTGAAATTTATTTTTCAAAGTATATTAAAATAATATAGATTTGTTTTAGAAGGATTTGAAAGAAAATCATTTTAGATGAATTTTGAAATAATAAAGCACTGAACTCACTTCAGTCGCTGGGAAATAATTCTGATGATGATTGCAACATCATCAGTGTTCATTTCCGAGTTTCTAAGTGATGAATTGCTACCTTAGAAAAGTTTTTGATGGAAATTTGTTTGAAAGAAAACAAGTGGTTTGAAAATTCAAATGTTTTGAATTTGAATCAGTTATAAAATATGTGATTTCAAAAAGGATTTGAAATGAAAACCCTGGGATTTGGATCCTGGGATTGAAATTTAACTTAAACAAGTTAAATGGGTCGAAGTGAATGAATTGATTAAAATCAATTTGAATTGGTTTAATAGAACATATATTGGATATAAATGGATTGATAGTAGATCATTTGAATTAAATGTGTGAAGACCAAATGTTTGGTGGAGTTAATTTGTTGAAATATGAGAAGTTGAGTTTCAACATAAGTGAGATGTGGGAAAGAAATAGATTTGTACCCTTTTTCCTACCATAGCAATTTCGAGGACGAAATTATTTTAAGGGGGGAAGAATGTAACGACCCAGATTTTTGAATAATTTATTTTAAATATTTAATATTGTTTTAAATATTTAGTTGATAATATAAATGATATTTTTATTGAATTTTCAATTTAATATGGCCGTTTATATTTACATTCGAATTTAAATTTCAATATCAGTTCCGTTGAGTTCGGAATAGCGTTATAATCTGGTATCGTCGGTCGTCACGGTTAAATAATGGTTCGGGATTACTAGTTAAGGACCGCGATATAATTTAGTTTTTAATTAAAGTAAAAATCAAATCAAAACTTTAAAGAAGCCGACCTATCTTCTGTTAAACGCAGACCTAAAATTTTCTCGAGCCACAAATTCTGCTCCCCAGCTTCGTTGCAAAGTGAAGCACCATTTTAATGTCGAAGTACGAATTGTCTCCTTCCCACTATTATATATATCGCAACTTCCCTTTGGCCATTTCCATTCCTCGGCCAAAAACCAAAATCGAAAGCTTTCAAAGAAAATAAAGGGGGCGATCTTCTTCCTCACAGCTGATGCTCCTCCAGGCTACGCCTTCCTTATAAATCCCTCAAATCGAATTCGCTCGAACCTTGGTGGAGTCTAGGGGGTTGCGAAGTCGCGCTCGAATCAGGGAAGCCTATCGCGAAAAGGGGTCAGTACGATGCTAGTCTTCAAGATAAGGAGGGGCTTCGACTGGTCATCGGTGACCGATTTGGGGGTTCCGTGGGGTTGCGATGGAAATAATTGGGGCTACGACGGTCGAAGGATGGGACGACGCGATGTTAAGGAGGTCAACGGTGGAGAGTGGCACTGTTCGATGTCGTTCTGGGACCAGTAAGGCGAGGGTTTTGATGGACAGTAGCCGCAAGTTCCATAGAAGGGTGCGATGTATATCAGAGGGGGAGTACGAGGGTGAACTTCGTTGTGTGACTTGGAAGACATGAGGGGCGCGGTCTCTGTGAGTTGGGGAAGACGAGCTGTAAGGGTGCGACATGATGTGTCGGGGTCAGCAAGTCTCTGGAAGGTCAGTGATGGTTGCGTAAGGAAGTTCGATGATGGTTGTATTCACAAGTTCACTGTAGCAGAGGAAGGGTTCGAAGGTAGCTCGTTTTTAAGGAGCACTAGGTGTTCGATTTAATTACTCAAAGAGAATTCAAAAACCGGGGAGAAGAATTTAAAACAAGGATAAGGTAAATTTTATTTTAATAGATTTAGTAATGTCTATATATTAAAATAAATTAGTCAGAATTTATTTAGTAAGTATTTAATTTAAATAAAATGCTAATCGATGAATAAATGATCGTAGGAGCTTGATAAAATTCGAGACCAGTCAAGTTGATACGTAGACGCGGTTATGGAATTTTAAATACTTAGCAAAGAAAATTCTGGTGAGTAAATCTCACTCACCTTTAGAATTATTTTTATTTCATTAAAAATAATTGTTTGTTGCTTGTGTGCATGTTTTATGGTTGATTTATATATATTAGTTATTTAGGCTATATATATATATATTGGGTTGATTGATTGGTTAGATTCCCGCAGTCTCATTAGCGGATGCCCGCAGTTCATAGCGGATGATTACCCTATACGCCCCACGCTATGATTAGTGGATGACCTTCTATACCGCGATATTCTGCCACGAAGCAGAATGGGTATTATTTATGTGCTAACATCTGTGGATGCAGGAAAAACAGGTTGGAGGAATCCAACTGGATTCCTCAAAAATATATTATCTGTTTGTTTATTTGTTTGCATATATATTTTTATATATGATGTGTTAGAAAAATAAATAATTCGTTGCTTTGTGTGTTTAAATATCACTGGGCCAATTAAAAAGATATTTGAGATTTTGAAAAGGGAAAATTCTATTTTTAAATAGAATTTGAATTTTTAATGGAAATAAAATATAAACTTGTTTTGAAAAATAAAACAAGTAGTTTCTTTTAAACGAAGTTTATAAACAGTCTTTTATAACGAAGTTATAAATGAAGTAAAAAGAATTATCATTTGATAATTCAGAAATAGAAAATACAAGTGTGAAATAGGATTTTGAAATAAAATTTCAAATATAGAACTTGAAATAGAATTTTTAAGTAGAAATTTAAATAAGATTTAAAGATTAGAAAGGAGTTGAAATATTTGAAATACAAATGAAATTTCAAATAGGATGTGAAATGGAATTTTCAAATATACAACTCAAATGGAAATTGAGTATAACCTTTGAAATTTAAAAGGAAGTTAAATATTTGAATTTTAAGAAGAGATTGAATATTAGAAATTTAAATAAGAAGTTCAAATAGAATTTGAATAGACGAGATTAGAATGGAAAATAGAATTTGAATCCAAAGAATTAAAATAAAATTTGAATTCAAAGGAATTCGAATAAAGAAATTCAAATAGAGATTTGAATGTAGAATTTCAAAATAAAATTTGAAATATAGTATTTCAAAGAAGAAATTCAAATGTGATGTTTGAATAGAGATTGAATGGAATTTAAATATGAAATTTGAATTGAGAATTGAATAGAAATTCAAGTATTGAATTTGAACATGGAATTGAATACAGAAATTCAAGTAGAAATTTGAATATGAGATTTCAAAATAGAATTTGAAATAAACTTTGAAAAATAGGATTCCAAAGTCGAATTGGAAATAGAATTTCAAATAGGATTTCAAAATAGGAATTTCAAATGATTTTGAAATGGAATTTGAATTCAAGGGAATTCAAATGGATTTGAGTAAAGAAATTCAAATGGTGTTAAAAATAAGTTTGAATATTAGAATTCAAATGGTATTGGAAATGAATTTGAATATTAGAATTCAAATGGGAAATGAAATTTGAATGTAAGAGATTCAGATTGAATTCAAATAGGATTTAATCTATGGGATTTGAATATGAAATTCAAATGGGTTTTTAAGCTATGGGATTTTGAATATAGAATTTAAAAAGGAGTTGAATATTTGAATTTCAATAAATTTCAAATATAAAAATTGGAACGTAGAAGTAAAAATGGAATTTAAAAATAGAGGTTGAATAAAAGAATTCAAATGAATTCAAGTATTGAATTTGAATAAAGGGAATTCAAAACGAAGTTGAATATCTAAATTCAAGTATGAATTTCAAATATAGAAATTCAAAAAGGAGTAGGATTTGAAATGGGAATTCGAATAGAGGATTTGAAATGGAATTCGAATAAAGAATTTGAAATGGAATTCGAATAAAGGATTTCTAATGGGATTTGAATACAGGATTTAAAACTATGGAATTTGAATATATATGAATATATATATATTGTACGAAGTTGAATTCATTTTTAAGAGGTTTAAAAAGTTTATATATATATAATTATAATTAAAACGAACTCGCCGCAGCGCTGCAGTTCGTAAATTGGCGATTCGAACTTCAATTGAGTATACAGAACTCAATTGAAGTCGAAATTCTTTGAAACAAGAAACGTCAGGACCGGTTTGATAATAGTTTTCTAATGAAAGAGAAAAATATGAATTTCGTCGTATAGATTTTGAGTTATGTCAAAATCAAATTTTCAGAAAAACAGCGCCAAAATCGTTTTAAAACCATAATGGTTTAATTAATATTATTAAAGGATTTTTGAGCAAATAAAATCCGAATTTTCTATTTAGAAAATTTCAGAGTTGAGTTGTAAAATATATGCTAATTCAAGTTGTGTAAATGAATATGATTTTTGAAACAGAAACCAGATTTTGATTTATTGAATAGAATTAACTAAATTGAATAAAAATTAGTTAATGAGTTTTTGAATGGATATTGGCCTTTGAATAAATAAATTCGATTTGAGAATTTATATTCGAAATCAAAAAGGGAACTAAAATTGAAATTGAAATTCAATTTGGTTGTGAGCGAGTTAAATATTTTATTTGAACATGTTATGTTCAAACAAAGAAGTGAAATAGGCAAAAGGGCTAATTAAAGAATAATTAAGCGAAACCGAATTCAAACGATTCAAATTTGAATTCAAACGAATGGATTGAGTTGAATTGAATTGGAAACAGGTGAACAGGTGTTAAACAGATATGGGATGGAGTAAATGAAGATTTTTATTTATATGCTCGACAAAAAGGTACATGTTTAAATTCATATATGAGATTTATGCGCCGTATCGGCTAGCCGCTTGGCTTCTTCTTTTTCTTTTTGAGATTAGAAGATACCGGGAAGCTATTTGAAATTTCCCGATGCTCCCGATACAGGGGAGGTTATGGCGAAATTTTCCGGAAATTTAAGGAGTTAGAATATTTTTAAGATATTTTGATAATTTGAAATCATTGTATCGACGTATTGAATTCGATAGTAAAGTGAATATAAAAATCGAATGTTGTAAACAAAAAGGGGATAGAGATAAGAGATTGGAATTGTTTTCCAATTGCAAATAGAGATATTTTCTAATATATAGAAAATAAAAGAAGTTAATGTTTGGAAACGTTTTCCAAATGGCATAAGAGGCAAGATGATTATTGGAAATATTTGGTTAACAAATATTGATAAGAGAATATAGAAGTGATTTAATTAATGAAGTATTAATTAAAGGGCCCAGTGGTTTGTTTGATATGTTGATTGAACACTTGTTTTATTCGATAGTTAAGTCACAGACTATCGAAGTTTTGACCATCGTTGTCAATATGGAGAGACCGGTTGGATTATTATCCGAAGAACCACTCCGTATCGGCATAAGCGTTGCGAACCAAGTATGCTGAATATATTGAAGACGGAGTGAAGTGCAAGGGCTTTTCTATTAAATAGAAATGGTGCCTTCGGTTTCGTTCAGTCCCAGAACGAACGTAAATGGACGAATGTCTGACAGAGTATTTCCAATGATCAAAAGGGTTGGTCTGTATGAATATATATGGTTGCAACGGATTTATCCCTTAGCATAATATCCAGAATATTTGTGCAAACTTGACTAGTGATTAACGGATCTGACGATGTGGCATTCAAAGTGATTGTGCTATCAATGAATGGTAAGTATGCGTAGCCTCAGGCCTCAACAACCGGGAAAGGACAAAAATCGGGCAGGCAGCATGGCTATGTGGGTCGCACCCATTAGGGTGTATAATCACCTATCTAGAGAAATTCCTTTTGTTTCTAAATCTATCGATTCTGCCCATTCGGGAAACGGTGGTTTGAGTCCAACCGTTGGTGATATACATTCGATACACTCAAGCGAAATGAGTGGTCGGTCATGTGTGGGCCGGGTTGCAAGATGTTCTTGTTGAACCCAGGTGTATTCGCCTCTAGAGATGCACTGTCGGAAGGTGGTCCCATACCTTGTCATGTTGGAAATCCAATCTCCAATAAGCGCCATGCGGTTTTTGAATTTATACTATATATGTGGAGCGTGAGATGCAAGCGTTCTGCTATTTGGTTATTTAATTGATGTAGACATTATTATAATATCACTGGATTTTCGTATCAAAGTGTTTTGGGTTATAGTAAGGTAAAAACCGTCCATGTTTATATGTGGGCTGGTCTTACTATTATCTTTTCTTTCGAAAAGAGTTTTGAAAGTTAAACAAGTGGTTGGAGTTTACTCACACCAGTCCCATGACTGACCCAGAGTTTATTTTGTTTTGTTTTCCCTAAACTCTTGGGTGCCCAAATTTGTACGGGCAGTCAAGTGTTTCAGGCTTTTACAGATACACTTGGAGGAGCTTGAAGCTGGAGGCTTCAACGTTAGTTATTTAGAGTTACTTCCGCTGAATCAAATGTTATGTGTACTCTGATGATGGTATGTAAGTATGTACAAAACAGATTTGTATTTCGAAGCTTATGTTATATAATATATTTTATTCGTTCCGCTGTGAGTTTGTGATCTTTGTTTCTTCTATTCTAATATTTCTTTCTTTCTATTTCTCATCCTCTAACTTCTTTCTAATAATGAGTCGTATTTCTGTGTTATTTGGGTTGGACGTGTGGTGTATTTAGTCAACTCAGATAGCTCGGATTTGCGGGTCGTTTCACACGATTAAAGTAAATAATGGGTTAAAGAAAATATTTTGCAAATGAAATACCTATAAAGGAAATTTAGATTTGGAAATATGAATCCAAATTGGAAATTGAATGAAAAGGGAAATGGGTAATCATTTTAGAAGAAAATAATGAGTTTTATTTCAAAATTTGGAATATAAAATAAAGTCTAGACTGTAATGGTTATAAAGGAATTTGATAATGATTTGGAAAGGATAAATTCAAATGTGGATTTGGAATCTGAATTAACCTGAAATAGTAGATAAATTCCAAACTTAGGAATATAAATCAAATATAGATTATTCGAGAGAGAGTTATTTATTGGAATTCGATTATATCGAATGTAGGGAAGTATTTATTTTTACGTTCCGTTTTGAATCAAATATAATTATTTAATTATTTATTTACCTATGTATTTCTTTGTTGAAATTAATAAGTACAAGTTATATTTTTATAAACCAAATATTTGGGAACAGCGATTATAACGCTGTCGTTATAACAAATGTTTAACAAATATGAACATCGATTATAACGCTACCATAAATGGTTTGTAAATATAAACAGTGATTTTAACGCTATCATTATAATTAATGTTTTATCACTACGCCATAGATGACCTATCACAACGAAAATACATGGTGTTGCTAGCTACAATGTTGCCATTGCTATGCTGTTTTTTGTCTATTGCAACGCACGCTTAAATGTGTTAGTATAGATATAAAATTGTGTTGCAGTAGTTAGACGTATATTCAAATTAAAAAATTAATAAAATTAGTAATCCACGTGAATATGATCTAACGGTCTACGTCACTAATCCGCGTCAATCTGATTTTCCTTCAACGCCTCATCTCATTTACCCCAAATTTTCATTTTCCCGCTATTTTCCTTACTTTTTTTTCCTTAGAAAAAAATTACACTCCCTTTCTCACTGTAACGACCCGGAAAAATCCGAGCCAATTTAAAAATTTTATTTTTAAGTAATTTAGTTGGAAAATGAGGCAGAATTTAAAATTTTCATTTTAAATAATGATTAAAGCCAGTGAAAATAGCCAATTTTCAAACGACCTCTGTTTTCGACGAAACCAATTTCATCGGAACCGGAATATCATATTATTGCTAGGTTTCAATTTCTAGAATTTTCCGAATTTATATGTGAGCATGGCAAGGGAAAATGTGTCTTGTTCATTTCAGTCAAATTTAATCGACTGAAAAATAGCCGTTTTTCAAACAATCTCAGAATTAGACGAAATTAATTTTGTTAGGACCGTATCGTCATAACGAAGCCAAATATGTTTTTCTGGATTTTTTCTGAGTCCGTATGTGGCCTCGGTAAATGTATTTGTACGACAGAATTAAAATTATAAGGGATTTAAATATTATTTTAAATAATACAGGCCACGGACAGCCGTTTGGGCTGACGGGACCTAGTCCATTGGGTCCGGAATGTAGGTTATTGGCTAGGGTCACTTTCATTTGGACTGGGTTGGGTTTAATTTGGAAGATATGGATTTAATTGTAAAAATACACTTAAATTAGTATAAAAATGGATTAAATCAAAACCCTAAAACCATTTTCACTGTTCATCGTTTACACAGCGCCGCCACCCCCATTTCTGTCGATTTTTCCTCCTCCAAATTCCCCTTCCTCTCGGCGAACTAGACCACAAGCCCAACACCACTTCGAAGACCTTCCCTCCCTCTTTCCGTCAGTACCAATCACCTCCCCTCCAGTCGCCCGAACGCCGAGGACTTCGGCCCCAAACCTCGACGGGTTGAACCGCTGCGCCCCCTCCAAGGCTCCATCGAGCTGGCCGAAACCGGGTTCCCCCGAAGCGCCGTGCTCCCCCCTACCGCGTCACGTCACCAGTTTCCGACCTCGAGCCTCCTGCCGCGAGCGTAGTCGAACCCTAATTCTGAGAGAAATACAGTAGGTGGCGGCCGAACTTCAGACAAGAGGAAAAGGGTTTAAATTCCTAATTAATTATTTAGTTAATTAAAATAAATTATTCTATGACTTAAATTGACCATAACTCGTTCGATTTCACTCAGAATCTGACGATTTCAGAAGCGTTAAAATCGTAGAGACCTGATCTACATTCCTGGACTGAAACGGGACCATTCAGAACAACTTGAAAATTTGACAAAATCGCAAACGAAGGTGAGAAATCCTATCCTTTTTTTATTATTTAAAATCTATGAATAATGAATGTAGTGTTACTCATGCGCTATAATATTCCGCTGAATGCCACGTATGGTTTGATGGGTGATTTGTGTGTTCTGTTGATCTGCTAGATTTGGATTAAACAAAGTTATTATCTTGTTTATTTAAAACTGTTGTATTAGAAACTAACATTTTGAGTTATTAGGAAATTGGGTTAAACAGAATTTACCATTCTGTTTATTAGATTTGTTGAAACCAATAATAACATCGTTTTTGTCAAATTTGTTTAGTTAGAATAACAACATCGTTTTCGTCAATTTTGTTTAGTTATAAATGGTCACTTTAGTTAAATTTGATATGTTAATATAAAATTATCGTTTTTAGTCATAAAGATATCATTTTAGTTAAGATATCACTGTAGTGATAATTGTCATGTTAATATGGAATAAACATTTTGTTGGAAAAATGTTGTATTAGAATTAAATGACTTTTTAGTTAGAAATGTTAGCCTTAGAAATAAAATTTATCATTTATGTTAAACTGGCACACTAGAATAGAAACTATCATTTTGGTTGAAGTGTGACATTAGAAGTGATGACTTATATCGAACAAGATTTGTGTTGAATCATCCGTCGTCAAATTCCTTGTTTTTTTTGTCGCATTAGAATCTGCGAGCAAAAATATGTTAAACACTAAAATTTTCAATTTTTTTTTTGTATATATATAATGAAGTAAATAAGAAATGTACATGTTATATAAATTGAAACATGTTTCTCATTAAAATTTTCATTTTAATGTAAAGGAGTGAGAAATAAAATGTTCATATTTTTAATTTAAATGAACATGCTTTACATACTAGAATAAAGTGGTCATTTTTATTGGAAATGTTTCTTTAGGAATAAAAGACCATTATATGAGAAATGTCAAATTAGATTAAAAAGGTCATCTTTATCAGAAATGTTAAATTAAAATAAAAAAGTGCATTAGAATAAACTCTCATTTTAGACAAGAATGTCATTTTACTTATAATTATCATTTTAGTTATAATTATCATGTTTGTATAAATTGTCTTTAGACAAAAATGTCTCTCTGATGTAAAATGTTTCTTTTTATTTGAAATGACTTAATGAGGGTACAGATACCGTTTTGTCATAAAGGTTTACATTTTTGGTGTAACATTATTCTCAGTAAACAAATAAAAAGGGAAATTACATTCTTCTATGTGAAAAAGAAAAATGAAAGGGAAAAATTACATTTTCCATGTAATTAAACAATTAAAGAAAAATTTCCTATTCTATGTGGTTAAGGAATAAAAGAAATTACATTTTCTATGAAATTACAAGAACGTGAAAAAAATTTGCATTTTATTATATAATATTGTTTTCGAAAGAGAAAAGAAAGCAACATAAAAGATTATGTTTTTATTGTTCATTGTTTTCAATAAAAATATTGTACATTAAAAATTACATCTTTTTATGTAATTTAGATTTCATTGAAAGACTAGAATAGAAAGATTAAATCTTTGTGGTCATTTTTGAAACATGAAAATGCATATGATATATAATCATACTTTTGAGACATGAAAAATGCATATGATATATAATCATACTTTTGAGACATGAGAATGCATATGAAAATAATTATATTTGGAAACCATGAAAATGCCTATGAAATATAGACGTATTATTTGTTATGATAAAATATTAGAAACAAATACATTTTTATGTGCCAAGTTAATACATTGGAAATAAACGATGTAATGATTTTTTTTATTTTATATAAACATATAAAAGAAAAAGGACACATTTTCTTTTGCCTTTTTGTGCAAATAAAAACCCTAGGAAATGAATATATATAAAGTACACTTTCTATTTGCAAGTTAGTTGCAAGTAAAAACAAGGGGATATAAAGTACATTTTTATATGCAATCTAGTTGTCATAAAAATATTATAAAAAAAAAAAGGCTGACATCCTTATCTTACGTTAGATATAAATAAAACATGTTTTGAAAAAGAATATTTTATTTATATATTGAAAAAAAAATGGAAAACAAAAAGGTACATTTTTATCCACATTTAAGAGGTGAATAAAACCTAAGAGGAAAAGAAAAAGTGTATTCTTATTTACACTTTAGATGTAAGTAAAAACGTAGTATTAAGAAGAGTAGAAATAAAAGTGATATTTTTTTTATCGTCATTTTAAATACGATAAAAAGAATTGGTCGTAGGAGTTGAAATCGCCCACGATTTATATTTATTCATATATAAACATAATTTAAAATAAATCGAATCGCGCTGCTGCAGTTCACGATTTGAAATCATAAATTTAAACGGTTATACCTAAAGATCCGACATTCGGATTTTCCCAAAACTGGAACCGCTAGGACCGCTTTGGGAAGATCTTTCCACCGATATAAATTTCGTCAAAATCCAACGGTTAGATTTCAGGATATGTGTAAACCAAAAATTGGCTGAAACAGCGCCAGAGTCGCCATTGACCCGAAGCGTCGCCAAATTATTTAGGCTACTTTTATATAAATAAAAATAGCGATATGTCGTTATCAAATATTAATCACGATAGGGAATGTTTTCAAAGTATATGTATATATGCGAGAATCATTTGAGAAGGCCGAGTTCAATCTCATTTCAAATGATTATACGACGTTCTAAAACTAAGAGTTGAAGACGGCGATTGAAGACCGACGATCTTCACATTGAATGGGTAACTAGCGTTGAGGTCCTTGATTGATTTGCTCCCAAGACGGGGCTAAGATGGTAGTTATCCGGACATAGTGTTGATTTGTACGGATTTGACTCTCGCTCAGACCCAGAGCATAAGTTTATAAATGGAATGTATGTCTGACGTTGTAGTCCTTTATACTACATTCGTTGGTCTCTGTTAATATATATCTGCTTGGTGGTTAACACCCTTCTCTGAGACGTACGAGCTTAGAGGTTATATATTGGTAGAAATTAAGGGTATAGTATGGACTGACAATGTGGCATGCTAAGATGCATTGATCAAGGCTTTTGTTGAAAAGCAGGCCTTGTGGTTGATGATCAAAGCACGGCCTGTTTAGGCGTAGCTTTGTGTATAACGTGACTTCGCGAGCCTCACACCCCGGTATGAGTCAAAAACGGGATACGGACCGTAGGGAGTGCACACGTTTCTTTCTAGCTAGAGTTGTGTCAGGGACCTACCAGCGCTGACATTTTACTTATGTGGATGATGGATTTTGAGGTACCTCACGTTCTATAGGCCGTTGGTGGTCATACTATAGGTCCAAAGGGACCGGGAAACGTGTGTTCAGGCATAACCAATCCACACACATATGTGTGGACCGGCCCTACCGCTTCCAAGGGTTCACTGCGGGGAATCCTGAGGCATCTGCTAGAGTGTCTCAAATCGGAGAGGAGCTTGCCCCTAGCCTCGACTCATGATGGAAACCAATTCTCCAATACGACATTACGATTTTAATTGTATACTTATATATGGCGGCATAATATATGGTACCTATGTCGTCTAGGATTAATACATTTATATTGAAATGATTTATGAAAACATATGCACACTAGTAGTAATACGTTTGACGTATTTATCATCTTTTGATCGTTATAAGGAAAAACCCTTTCCTCTGGTGTGCGTTGCATTGTGTGATGGGACTTGGGTCTTATAACGATCTCATTTTTCTTTAAATGCATAGCGTTATTCAAACGACTTACTTAATTATGCATTGGCAATCCAATGGAGTAAACCCGTTCCGCCTTAGCGGCGTGGTCCTGTGATTCGCCATATGGTTTGTTAGTATAGAAAGATTTCTCATACCAGTCCCACGACTGACTCGAACTTTGTTTCACTTTGCAAATGTCGGGTGCCCTCTTTCCACACGGGCAGCCAATTGACAGGTTGTTAGGTCGCTTCCTTGGAGTTGTTGAACTTGGAGCTTGCTTATTTGCTTTGGTGTTGCTGCTTATCGAGATGCTTTGTTGAACTATGCAGATCCTCACCTTTTTCTTTGTTTCTGCTTAGACTTTGAGACATTCAAACCGTATTCCACTTCATTTCAAACTGTATCTTTAACATTATGTACTTGTTTCCTTTTGTTGGGATTTTGATGTAATAAGTAGGACTCTGTGACTGGGATTCTGTGTTATGAGAACATCCATATTCCGCTGATATGTTGATGTTGTTGTTTTATAGATTCTTATATTTATGTTGTTATCTGTGTTATGTGTTGCTATATTTACGCTATATTCCAATGATCATCTCAACTTTCGTTCTGCGTAAGTTTGGGGTTATCACAGTTGGTATCAGAGCCAGGTTTAACCCTAGTTTTGGGATATAACATATTTATAGCAATAAGTCTCATTAGAGATAGGACTAAAGTCCCAGAGTGAGCATAACATAATAGCACATATGTATCAGTCGTTACATCATTTTCACCTCTTAGCCTTTCCTTGGAAAATTTTCATTTCTGTTGGTCTGACTCTCCCCTTGATGTTACAGACTAATTCATTATGAGTACTAGAGCTAGAACCCGTGGAGGTGGGAGAGGTGGAGCTAGAGGGCCACCCGAAGAAGAGCCCATTCATGAGCAGCCCGACCCTATAGTCGCACAGCCATTCGACTTAGAACGGATGTCAAAGAAATTCAAAAACTTGGGCGGAGTTCCTTTCACTGGTAGAGAGACTGCTGTTGAAGCAGAGTCATGGCTCAAGAATTGTGAGAAGATCTTAGAAGGGATGGAACTTGAGGATCAGAGGAAGCGTTTCCTGGCTGCATGGCAACTCAAAGATCAAGCTGAACACTGGTGGGACACAGTTAAGATTGGAAACGATGTGGCCAATATGACCTGGGCAAAGTTTAAAGAGCTCTTCAACGAGAAATACATCCCTCCACAAGCAAGAGAACGCCTTCGTGAACAATTTGTCAATCTGAAACAAGGAAATATGACAGTTGCTGAATATGCGATGAAATTTGATGAGCTTTCCCGTTATGCCCCTAACCTAATTCAAGACCCAACTGAGAAGAACAAGAAATTCATTAAGGGCCTCGCTACAAAGTATCTGAATAGGGTTACAGCTCATATCGATCTTCCCTTCCATGAAGTTATCACCTTTGCCAGCCGCTACGAAGAAAATGATGAGTCTGCTCAACAAGAGAGAGCAAAGAATCAGAATAATAGCCAGAAGGAGCAGACTAGCAAGAAACCAGAGACGGGAAATTCTTCAGCTGCAAAGCCACAGGGGAAGAAGAGAGACCGGAGCAAGTTGACATGCTTTAATTGTGGCAAGACCGGGCACTTTGATTACGAGTGTAAAGCGCCGAAAAGAGTCAAGAGAAATGATTCAGGCCCCAGTCAGAACCGGGGTCAGAGCTCTCAGAAACAGGGTCAGAATTCTCAGAAAAGTGGCCAGAATCCTCACCGCAACCTGGAGTGCTACAACTGCCATCAGAAGGGGCATATCAAGCCAAATTGCCCATTGCTGAAGAATGCTCAGGTGGCACATGTATATGAGGGTACGACTACACCAACTCCTACCGAGGGCCCAGGTACACCTGATGTTTTAAGTGGTACTCTTAACATTAAAAACATCCCTATTACTGTCCTATTTGACACCGGTGCGGCACGTAGTTTTATTTCTTCTGACATCATTAAAAAGTTAAAACTAAAACCTCGAAAACTTAAGGGATTGATTAGAGCTCATAGTCCTATAGGAGGATCTCTCATTCTCGACCAATATTGTAGAGTACCCATTTCCTATTCTCGATATCAATTTCCATTCGACCTGATAATCATGTATTTTTCGGGTTATGATATCATACTGGGAATGGATTGGCTAACCAAGTATGAGGCTGTCTTAGTATGCGCTGAAAGGATTATCAGAGTTAAAGCGGAGCTTGGAAATGTTACTATACCATGCCACGGCTCAGCCACTGACAGGAAAGAATTCTGGTCCTCTCTAGAAGTCACCCCTACTTCTATTGAAGAAATTCCTATTGTCAGGGATTATGCCGATGTATTCAAAGAAGTTGAAGGGTTACCTCCACGAAGAGAAATCAACTTCAGAATTGACTTGGCTCCGAATGCAAGGCCTGTCGTACATCCTATTCGGAGAATGTCACCCAAAGAAAAAGAAGAGCTGAGAAATCAAACAAACCAACTTTTGTTTAAGGGCTTGATCAGGCCTAGCTTCTCAGAATGGGGCGCAGCCGTGGTGTTCGTTCCAAAATCAGACGGTACCCTCAGGTTATGTGTGGACTACCGTGATCTCAACAAACAAACTCTGAAGAACAAATACCCACTGCCTCGTATTGACGACTTGCTCGACCGCTTGCATGGGGCGCGAGTTTTCTCTAGAATGGACCTAGCTACAGGCTTCCATCAACTTCGCATCGCAGAAGAATGTGTGCCTCTAACTGCTTTCAGAGGGCCGGATATCTTTTATGAATGGCTGGTAATGCCTTTCGGTCTATGTAATGCTCCAGCATATTTTGTTGATCTGATGAATAGGGTCTTCAGGGATGTTATAAATAAATTTGTGCTCGTGTTCATCGATGACATCCTCATTTTTTCTAAATCTACTGCTGAGCACGAACAACATCTGAGGGAAGTCTTGGAGATTTTGCGTAGGAATGTGCTGAAAGCCAAATTCTCCAAATGCATATTCTGGCAAGAAGAGGTGAAATTCCTCGGACATGTCGTATCAAAAGAAGGCATTTCAGTTGATCCAGGAAAAATCTCAGCCATCCAAGACTGGAAGCAACCTCGAACCCCCACCGAGGTCAGAAGTTTCTTAGGGCTGGCTGGTTATTATCGGAAATTTGTCAAAGATTTTTCAAAGATTGCTTGTCCATTGACAAACCTGACCAAGAAACACACAAAATTTATTTGGACGCCCGAATGCGAGAAAGCTTTCCAAGATTTAAAAGAGAGGTTGACCAATGCTCCTGTGTTGACCATTATAGATGGCAATCAGGATCTGACAGTCTGGACTGACGCTTCTCATCAAGGTTGTTTCCTTTATATTAATCAACATGTTAGGGATAACAATTTCTTTTATTGTCAAATCTCATTTTAACGTGTTAGTCCTTTATCCATTCAAGGTATTGGGGCGGTGCTGATGCAGCAAGGCAAAGTGGTCGCATATGCTAGCCGCCAATTGAAACCGCATGAAAAGAATTACGCCACTCATGATCTTGAGCTAATGGCGATCGTGTTTGCTCTTAAAATTTGGAGGCATTACCTCTTGGGTGAGAAGTTCGAAGTATACACGGATCACAAATCCTTGAAGCATCTTTTTACCCAAAGGGATTTGAATATGAGGCAGCAACGCTGGGTTGAATTTCTTGCATCATATGATTTTGTTATCCTATATACACCAGGGAAAGCCAACGTTGTAGCCGATGCGCTCAGTCGAAAGAATACAGATGGTGAAAAACTCCTTCTCGCCAATCTCGTTATTACTTCTACTCTGATTGATAAGATCTCCGCTCTCCAGAAGGATGATAAATTTATTCAGGGGATTATCAAAAGAATTCAGGATGGCGAATCCACTAGCTTCCAAATTGACGACAGAGGGGTTCTGAGGCTATCTGGCCGAATTTGTGTTCCATACATTCCTGAGCTCAGAAGGGAAGTGATGGATGAATGCCACAAATCTAAACTCAGCGTCCATCCAGGAGTAAGCAAGATGTACCATGATCTTAAGCGCACATTCTGGTGGAAATCCATGAAGAGAGATATTTCTATTTATGTTTCTAGATGTCACACTTGTCAGCAGGTCAAAAGTGATCAGCAGAAGCTAGCAGGTCTATTGCAACCGCTAGGAGTTCCAGGCTGGAAGTGGGAAGAAATTTCTATGGACTTTATTGATGGCTTGCCTCGTACCCGAAAGGGGAACGATAGTATATGGGTAATTGTTGACCGCTTAACAAAGTCTGCCCATTTTATCCCTGTCAAGACCAACAGAACAGCTCGGAGTTTGGCGCAGCTTTATCTTAAAGAGATTGTCAGATTGCATGGGATTCCAAGAAGCATTGTCAGTGATCGGGATCCCCTATTTACGAGCAAATTTTGGGAAGCTTTCCAAATTTTAAATGGCGTTCTTGTGAAATACACCAGTCCTTGTTGCTGGCTAGGGAGCTGGTTACGCATGATAGGGGGTTCTCACCATGTTGTTTGGTGGCGAACAGTGGGCTCTTACCCTTACATGTCCCTTATTTATTAGGGTTGGTTATTGCAGTCGAGAGGCTGGCCGTAAAACAAGGTATCTGGGAGATCATCTGTATGTCACGGTGGGAGGTTAACCCACTACCTGTGTGTCGTCACAGTTGGTATCAGAGCATTGGTTTACAGAGCTCGAGAACAAAACACATTAGAACCGAACGAAAGAATTCATCAGAGATTGGATTAGTAATATCCAATAAGAATAACTCGTTAGAGATGGGATCAGTAGTATCCCAGAACGAGTGTGAAGAGTATTATTTTCTTAAAATGAAAACCAAATTTAGTTTTGAAAATTTTATCTAAATATACGTATTTGAGTATATTATATTTTATTGTGGACAATCGAGTATATAAAGATTTCGAATATACGAGTAACTAACGGATATTCGAAGTTTTAATATACTGGATAGATATAGAATCACACTTTAGTCGCCCGGAGATGATTCTGATGATTGCTAGCGTCATCAGAGTTTATGTTCAAGTGTCGAAGGTGGGATATCTATATATTTCCACTGACTGGTATGAGAACCAACACTTAGTTAGGACACATTGCTGTGATTTGCACTAGAATATGATTTTTGACTATATATAAAAGTTATATATATTTGAAAAGTTAATCACCTAATTGATTGATGGTTGTAATGTTTGATAATTAGTTTCACTAATTAAAATATTCGAATAATAAAATATTGAAACCAATATATAAAAAGTTAGTTGAGCTAGTTAATTAAACAACTCTTAGCTACGTTCCTTTTCGACGACGAAAAGATTTTAAGTGGGGGAGACTGTAACAACCCGGAATTTTGGGGCCAATTTAAACTTTTATTTTAAGGAAACTTTGTTAGAATTTTTTTTTTTTTTTACATTTTTATTATCATAAAAAAATATATATATGAAATATGTTTTAAAATAAAAGTTAGTCTTTATTTAAATGTAAGAACATAAAAATGATTTACATTTAAAAGTTATTCTTTTTAATGAAAATGAACATATTTTGGTTAGTGCTAAAAGTCTAACTTTTTAATGTCATGTAGAAACATGAAATGTTTTACATTAAAAATTTATGCTTTTAACGTCAAGTAGGAACTTTAATGACATTGATTAATTCATTGATTGAAAATAATGTGTAGGTTATAAATGAAATAAATTTTGACAATATATATATATATATATATGTATGTATATATATATATATATATATGTACATGTCTTTGGCTGTCCTCTTAAATATTTCCCTTGTCAATTCATATTTAACATTTAGAAATTCAAAATATAGACCATATGCTTATAAACAAGTAGCATTAATCTAGCATTAATTCTTTCCACTTTATCCTCTCTCTCCCTCTTTCATTGTCATCTACTTTTGAAATTTGAATAATAAAAGAAATAAAATAAATGTGTCATTATTGCGTATAATCAAAAGGGGATTTAAGGAAACATTTATAAAAACTCAATTAAAACATAAAACGTATTTATTCGTAATGCACATGCATGGTTTTTGGAATAAAAACAAAACTTTGCCCCACTATCAAATTTGTAATTACCTTGTTACATGCTGAAAAGGATTGATATACATACTCGCCAAATAATAGGCTTGCTGAATTTCTTTGCATAATAATAATAAAAGAAAATGTGTTACCGAAAGATAGATAATTAAAATTTGATATGTTTTCCTATTTTGGTTTCATAACTTAATATATATATACATATATATATATATATATATATATGAGTTGTGATATGTTTTCAATGGTCTTAATCTAGTATAGATAAAATTTATTTAAATATGGAATACATTCTTGTGTATATAAGTTGTTACATAATAGCTTTGTATTAAAAGCAAATATACACGTTATTTAATAGGAAAGCAAATGAAAAGCATAAACAAGTAATTTAATAAGATATATTAATAATAAAAAAAAATAAACCAAATATGGATATGGGGGGGAAATGAATATAAGAGGAAATAAATACCATTATTCTTAATTGGTGTTGAAGCTGAATCAAATAAATCTAGTAAGGTTCCAATTTATTTTCTAAAAATTGTCATTCAATACCCTTTTTATTCTGAAATTTGAAAAATTAATAATATAATACTATATATTCCCTCATAAAACAAACACTAATTCATTCTATACCCTAGCCGCCGTCGTCTACAGTTTTCATGGCCTAAACTCTTCAAATCTTTCTTCCCCAAATTCTTTCAATCCAATCATGAACAATCAAAACTTAATGAATGAAATAATCAAGAGCAAAGCAAGGCTACGAAGTGGCGGTTTCCGATGGTGTTCTGACGGCTTGGGGTTGCGTGCGCAGGTCCTTGGCAAAGTCGACGATGGGTTCAAATTCAGAGAGGCAAATACGATGAAGATGAAGGCAAAGGCAAAAGCGTAAATTAATTTAAGGTTAATTTAAATTGTTCAAAGTTTAAGATGGTATAACTCATTCAAATCTTAATGAAATTCAACGATTTCAGTTTTGTTAGAATCGTGGTGTCGGGATCTACAACCGGGAACTGTCTAGAGCTGAAATAGAGAACGTTGAAAATCCAGAATTAAAAAGCTTTGTGAGATTTCTATCTTTATTTAATAACTAAAATTTAATTATTCTCTTATTATTCGAAATCGATGCATGTATATAATGAAATCAGATTTGTGATTTGCGATTGAAATTTGTTGATTGTTGATTTTGGTTGTGATGCTTCGTTGAATTTTATCGTTGTTTGTTAGAAGATCGTTGAAATTAAACATATCATGTTTGTTTAGTTAAAAACAAATATATGTTATTAGTTCTATTGGAAACCAATACCTCATGTCTATTAAGGTAAAATTGTTGAAACCAAAATATCATATTTTTTTTGGTTAATTAGAAATTTGTTAACGAATGAAATTACCATTTTGCTTGTCATTAGTTATCATAGAAAATGGTTTGCAAAATAACATGTCGCCAAAAAAAAATTACATTTTTATGTTTGTTTAGAAATGAATGAATTCATGTTAGAGAACATATTAGTATACAAATTTCATTTTTATGTTAATTGAAATGAATTAATGTTAGAAACCCTGTTATCATAAAAATCACATTTTTATGTTAGTTAGAAATGAACAAATTTTTGTTAGAAAACATAAAATGTAATTTTAGAATAAAAACACAGTTTGTTAACAAAATGTACAATTAAGATAAAAACATCGCATTTAGTTAAAATGTACAATTAGATAAAAATGCGCATTTAGATTAAAACACCGTTGTTTTAACAAGTGTAAAATTAAAATAAAAACACGTTTTAATGTTACGGCAAAAGCATAGGGAAAGATTCAGGTTTTTATTTAAGGAATTATGTTTTACATTAAAATCACATTTTAATGTGATATTAGAAAACATAGAAAGAGTCATGTTTACCAATAAAAACCATGTCATTCATTTAAGATTTGTTTTTGTAAATAAAAACCATGTCATTCATTTAAGATTTGTTTTTGTTAAATAAAAAGAAGTCATATTTGTCTTGTTAAATAAAAAGAAGTCATATTTGTCTTGTTAAATAAAAAGAAGTCATATTTGTTTTGTCAAATGAAAAGAAGTCATATTTGTTTTGTTAAATAAGAAGAAGAAACAGTAAATATTCATTTGTTTATTATTTATGGAAATTCATAGATACATGTTTGTGATCTTGTCTGAAATGATTTGTGATTAAATCTGTTGTTGTATGTTGTGGGATGATTTAGAATATTCACGTTGTTTAGATTATATGAAGTTGTATTGCAAGTAACACCCAAAATCATATGTGTTATCATTTGTAGGCTTACTTAATTTGTTAGGAAATTGACAACAAGCATATCAATTTGGCGTGGTATGAAGTATTGGATTTGTTACGTGTGTTAACACCAAACATATAAAAAATGGAGTGTATGGATGTGGGATTATATACGTATGTTGACATCCAATAGATAAAAATTGGGGTGGTTGCAATATTGGGTTTGATATGTATGATTGACATCAAGTTTATTTAAATGGCGTTCTTGTGAAATATGTATTACAAGTATATTATTGATGTAGTTAGTAAAATAGAACTATAATCATAATTTTGGGTGTTACAAGTTTATTTCATGTTCATTTTTAACTTTAATTACATTTTAATAACATAAAATGTACTTTTATCTTTATCAGAGCAATTTTAAATAACATAAACATACTTTCAACTTTATTTACATTTTCATAACGTAAAATGTAAATTTCACTTAATTACATTTTAACTAACATAAAATGTATTTCTAACTTAACTACATTTTAACTAATATGAAATGTAAATTTAACATAATTACATTTTTAACACATAAAAATGTGACTTTTCATGTCATTAACTTAACGATGTAAGCCTGTGTCATAATATTTAAATTAACACAACATATAATCTTGTGTCATAACAATAATATTAACACGATGATGTAAATTTGTGTCATCTCAATGATGTTAACACAACATACAAATTGGTGAAGAACTCGGTACTAAGTTGAATCTGAGCACAGCTTATCACCCTCAGACAGATGGCCAGACTGAGAGGGTGAACCGCATTCTGGAGGACTTGTTGCGAGCGTGCATTCTGGACTATGGTGGTTCATGGGAGGACCATTTATACCTGGTGGAGTTCTCTTACAATAATAGTTACCAAGCCAGCTTGGGAATGTCACCGTTTGAATTACTATATGGTAGACCATGTAGGTCCCCAGCATGTTGGGTGGAGCCAGGCAATCGATTAGTCTTGGGTCCCGACATGGTTCGTGAAGCATCGGACAAAGTTGATTTGATTAAGAAGCGCCTGTTTGCTGCTCAGAGCCGACAGAAGAGTTATGCAGATCAGCGAAGAAGACACTTAGAATTCTCTGTTGGTGATCGAGTATATTTGAAGGTTTCCCCATTGAGAGGCGTGATTCGTTTTGGGAAGACTGGGAAATTGGCGCCGAGGTTCATAGGCCCATTCCCTGTTCTCGAAAGGATTGGTACTCTTGCTTATCGAGTACAGTTGCCCGACTGGTTGCCTGGGGTGCATGATGTCTTTCATGTGTCTCAACTCCGCAAGCATGTGCACGATCCTGATTTGATTGAGGATGAATTGAATCAGCAGGTCTTGGATATTGCTCCTAATCTGACAGTGAGAAAGGATCCGATAAAGGTTATTGGCAAAGAAATCCGGGTGTTGAGAAACAAGAAGATTCCCCTAGTCAAGGTGCAGTGGAGCAGTGATCCTAGGGACTGCACTTGGGAGACAGAGGATAGCTTCAGAAGGGCTTATCCCCATTGCAGAGAGGATATCTCTGAATGATGCTTGTGTTAAGGTACATTTACCACAATTTACATTTCTGTCGTTTCCTACTTTTACTTTCTTTTCGAGGACGAAAAGTTTTTAAGTGGGGGAGATTGTAACGACCCAGAAAAATCCGAGCCAATTTAAAAATTTTATTTTTAAGTAATTTAGTTGGAAAATGAGGCAGAATTTAAAATTTTCATTTTAAATAATGATTAAAGCCAGTGAAAATAGCCAATTTTCAAACGACCTCTGTTTTCGACGAAACCAATTTCATCGGAACCGGAATATCATATTATTGCTAGGTTTCAATTTCTAGAATTTTCCGAATTTATATGTGAGCATGGCAAGGGAAAATGTGTCTTGTTCATTTCAGTCAAATTTAATCGACTGAAAAATAGCCGTTTTTCAAACAATCTCAGAATTAGACGAAATTAATTTTGTTAGGACCGTATCGTCATAACGAAGCCAAATATGTTTTTCTGGATTTTTTCTGAGTCCGTATGTGGCCTCGGTAAATGTATTTGTACGACAGAATTAAAATTATAAGGGATTTAAATATTATTTTAAATAATACAGGCCACGGACAGCCGTTTGGGCTGACGGGACCTAGTCCATTGGGTCCGGAATGTAGGTTATTGGCTAGGGTCACTTTCATTTGGACTGGGTTGGGTTTAATTTGGAAGATATGGATTTAATTGTAAAAATACACTTAAATTAGTATAAAAATGGATTAAATCAAAACCCTAAAACCATTTTCACTGTTCATCGTTTACACAGCGCCGCCACCCCCATTTCTGTCGATTTTTCCTCCTCCAAATTCCCCTTCCTCTCGGCGAACTAGACCACAAGCCCAACACCACTTCGAAGACCTTCCCTCCCTCTTTCCGTCAGTACCAATCACCTCCCCTCCAGTCGCCCGAACGCCGAGGACTTCGGCCCCAAACCTCGACGGGTTGAACCGCTGCGCCCCCTCCAAGGCTCCATCGAGCTGGCCGAAACCGGGTTCCCCCGAAGCGCCGTGCTCCCCCCTACCGCGTCACGTCACCAGTTTCCGACCTCGAGCCTCCTGCCGCGAGCGTAGTCGAACCCTAATTCTGAGAGAAATACAGTAGGTGGCGGCCGAACTTCAGACAAGAGGAAAAGGGTTTAAATTCCTAATTAATTATTTAGTTAATTAAAATAAATTATTCTATGACTTAAATTGACCATAACTCGTTCGATTTCACTCAGAATCTGACGATTTCAGAAGCGTTAAAATCGTAGAGACCTGATCTACATTCCTGGACTGAAACGGGACCATTCAGAACAACTTGAAAATTTGACAAAATCGCAAACGAAGGTGAGAAATCCTATCCTTTTTTTTATTATTTAAAATCTATGAATAATGAATGTAGTGTTACTCATGCGCTATAATATTCCGCTGAATGCCACGTATGGTTTGATGGGTGATTTGTGTGTTCTGTTGATCTGCTAGATTTGGATTAAACAAAGTTATTATCTTGTTTATTTAAAACTGTTGTATTAGAAACTAACATTTTGAGTTATTAGGAAATTGGGTTAAACAGAATTTACCATTCTGTTTATTAGATTTGTTGAAACCAATAATAACATCGTTTTTGTCAAATTTGTTTAGTTAGAATAACAACATCGTTTTCGTCAATTTTGTTTAGTTATAAATGGTCACTTTAGTTAAATTTGATATGTTAATATAAAATTATCGTTTTTAGTCATAAAGATATCATTTTAGTTAAGATATCACTGTAGTGATAATTGTCATGTTAATATGGAATAAACATTTTGTTGGAAAAATGTTGTATTAGAATTAAATGACTTTTTAGTTAGAAATGTTAGCCTTAGAAATAAAATTTATCATTTATGTTAAACTGGCACACTAGAATAGAAACTATCATTTTGGTTGAAGTGTGACATTAGAAGTGATGACTTATGTCGAACAAGATTTGTGTTGAATCATCCGTCGTCAAATTCCTTGTTTTTTTTGTCGCATTAGAATCTGCGAGCAAAAATATGTTAAACACTAAAATTTTCATTTTTTTTTGTATATATATAATGAAGTAAATAAGAAATGTACATGTTATATAAATTGAAACATGTTTCTCATTAAAATTTTCATTTTAATGTAAAGGAGTGAGAAATAAAATGTTCATATTTTTAATTTAAATGAACATGCTTTACATACTAGAATAAAGTGGTCATTTTTATTGGAAATGTTTCTTTAGGAATAAAAGACCATTATATGAGAAATGTCAAATTAGATTAAAAAGGTCATCTTTATCAGAAATGTTAAATTAAAATAAAAACGTGCATTAGAATAAAATCTCATTTTAGACAAGAATGTCATTTTACTTATAATTATCATTTTAGTTATAATTATCATGTTTGTATAAATTGTCTTTAGACAAAAATGTCTCTCTGATGTAAAATGTTTCTTTTTATTTGAAATGACTTAATGAGGGTACAGATACCGTTTTGTCATAAAGGTTTACATTTTTGGTGTAACATTATTCTCAGTAAACAAATAAAAACGGAAATTACATTCTTCTATGTGAAAAAGAAAAATGAAAGGGAAAAATTACATTTTCCATGTAATTAAACAATTAAAGAAAAATTTCCTATTCTATGTGGTTAAGGAATAAAAGAAATTACATTTTCTATGAAATTACAAGAACGTGAAAAAAATTTGCATTTTATTATATAATATTGTTTTCGAAAGAGAAAAGAAAGCAACATAAAAGATTATGTTTTTATTGTTCATTGTTTTCAATAAAAATATTGTACATTAAAAATTACATCTTTTTATGTAATTTAGATTTCATTGAAAGACTAGAATAGAAAGATTAAATCTTTGTGGTCATTTTTGAAACATGAAAATGCATATGATATATAATCATACTTTTGAGACATGAAAAATGCATATGATATATAATCATACTTTTGAGACATGAGAATGCATATGAAAATAATTATATTTGGAAACCATGAAAATGCCTATGAAATATAGACGTATTATTTGTTATGATAAAATATTAGAAACGAATACATTTTTATGTGCCAAGTTAATACATTGGAAATAAACGATGTAATGATTTTTTTTATTTTATATAAACATATAAAAGAAAAAGGACACATTTTCATTTGCCTTTTTGTGCAAATAAAAACCCTAGGAAATGAATATATATAAAGTACACTTTCTATTTGCAAGTTAGTTGCAAATAAAAACAAGGGGATATAAAGTACATTTTTATATGCAATCTAGTTGTCATAAAAATATTATATAAAAAAAAAGGGCTGACATCCTTATCTTACGTTAGATATAAATAAAACATGTTTTGAAAAAGAATATTTTATTTATATATTGAAAAAAAAAATGGACAACAAAAAGGTACATTTTTATCCACATTTAAGAGGTGAATAAAACCTAAGAGGAAAAGAAAAAGTGTATTCTTATTTACACTTTAGATGTAAGTAAAAACGTAGTATTAAGAAGAGTAGAAATAAAAGTGATATTTTTTTTTATCGTCATTTTAAATACGATAAAAAGAATTGGTCGTAGGAGTTGAAATCGCCCACGATTTATATTTATTCATATATAAACATAATTTAAAATAAATCGAATCGCGCTGCTGCAGTTCACGATTTGAAATCATAACTTTAAACGGTTATACCTAAAGATCCGACATTCGGATTTTCCCAAAACTGGAACCGCTAGGACCGCTTTGGGAAGATCTTTCCACCGATATAAATTTCGTCAAAATCCAACGGTTAGATTTCAGGATATGTGTAAATCAAAAATTGGCTGAAACAGCGCCAGAGTCGCCATTGACCCGAAGCGTCGCCAAATTATTTAGGCTACTTTTATATAAATAAAAATAGCGATAGGTCGTTATCAAATATTAATCACGATAGGGAATGTTTTCAAAGTATATGTATATATGCGAGAATCATTTGAGAAGGCCGAGTTCAATCTCATTTCAAATGATTATACGATGTTCTAAAACTAAGAGTTGAAGACGGCGATTGAAGACCGACGATCTTCACATTGAATGGGTAACTAGCGTTGAGGTCCTTGATTGATTTGCTCCCAAGACGGGGCTAAGATGGTAGTTATCCGGACATAGTGTTGATTTGTACGGATTTGACTCTCGCTCAGACCCAGAGCATAAGTTTATAAATGGAATGTATGTCTGACGTTGTAGTCCTTTATACTACATTCGTTGGTCTCTGTTAATATATATCTGCTTGGTGGTTAACACCCTTCTCTGAGACGTACGAGCTTAGAGGTTATATATTGGTAGAAATTAAGTGTATAGTATGGACTGACAATGTGGCATGCTAAGATGCATTGATCAAGGCTTTTGTTGAAAAGCAGGCCTTGTGGTTGATGATCAAAGCACGGCCTGTTTAGGCGTAGCTTTGTGTATAACGTGACTTCGCGAGCCTCACACCCCGGTATGAGTCAAAAACGGGATACGGACCGTAGGGAGTGCACACGTTTCTTTCTAGCTAGAGTTGTGTCAGGGACCTACCAGCGCTGACATTTTACTTATGTGGATGATGGATTTTGAGGTACCTCGCGTTCTATAGGCCGTTGGTGGTCATACTATAGGTCCAAAGGGACCGGGAAACGTGTGTTCAGGCATAACCAATCCACACACATATGTGTGGACCGGCCCTACCGCTTCCAAGGGTTCACTGCGGGGAATCCTGAGGCATCTGCTAGAGTGTCTCAAATCGGAGAGGAGCTTGCCCCTAGCCTCGACTCATGATGGAAACCAATTCTCCAATACGACATTACGATTTTAATTGTATACTTATATATGGCGGCATAATATATGGTACCTATGTCGTCTAGGATTAATACATTTATATTGAAATGATTTATGAAAACATATGCACAATAGTAGTAATACGTTTGACGTATTTATCATCTTTTGATCGTTATAAGGAAAAACCCTTTCCTCTGGTGTGCGTTGCATTGTGTGATGGGACTTGGGTCTTATAACGATCTCATTTTTCTTTAAATGCATAGCGTTATTCAAACGACTTACTTAATTATGCATTGGCAATCCAATGGAGTAAACCCGTTCCGCCTTAGCGGCGTGGTCCTGTGATTCGCCATATGGTTTGTTAGTATAGAAAGATTTCTCATACCAGTCCCACGACTGACTCGAACTTTGTTTCACTTTGCAAATTTCGGGTGCCCTCTTTTCACACGGGCAGCCAATTGACAGGTTGTTAGGTCGCTTCCTTGGAGTTGTTGAACTTGGAGCTTGCTTATTTGCTTTGGTGTTGCTGCTTATCGAGGTGCTTTGTTGAACTATGCAGACCCTCACCTTTTTCTTTGTTTCTGCTTAGACTTTGAGACATTCAAACCGTATTCCACTTCATTTCAAACTGTATCTTTAACATTATGTACTTGTTTCCTTTTGTTGGGATTTTGATGTAATAAGTAGGACTCTGTGACTGGGATTCTGTGTTATGATAACATCCATATTCCGCTGCTATGTTGATGTTGTTGTTTTATAGATTCTTATATTTATGTTGTTATCTGTGTTATGTGTTGCTATATTTACGCTATATTCCAATGATCATCTCAACTTTCGTTCTGCGTAAGTTTGGGGTTATCACACTCACGACCGATGAAAAACTAGGGCTCAGATCTGATATAATTCCTATGTCTTTTTATCGATATTATCTCACTTCCAATTAGTTCGGGCAATTTGGGATGCTCTTCAACGCTGATTCAATACAGATCTGGAAGAAATGAAACCGCTATGTGGTTTGAAGCCATATGGAATCTTCGTATCCCTTTCCTTATGTAAGTCTTCCACTATTTTAGACCTTAAATACATATATCGACGAAGAGGGCCTCTGGCGATTTTTATAAAATCCCTAAATTGGGCAATCGGAAAAACAGCAATGATTCGAAGGTTTTGTTGCTCTAATTAAATGTAGATCTGCAAAACTCTTCATTTTCTTGCTGTGTTGAAGAGAGTTTGCAAAATCGCTTCTCAACAGCCAACTGCAATTCCAAAATCAAGGTGCTTACCTTCAAATTGGTGAAAGTCACACTACTGAAGATTAAGCCATCGTGGATCATGTGAGATCTGGTGAAACCAACTTACTCGTGACATTCTAAACCGCATCTCCCCTAATCCTCCAACCAATCTTCTTTAATCCAGAATAACTGTCGATTATGATCCGATATAAGAAAGGTAAATTGTCTTATTCGGTAACCAGTTTGCGTTTTTTGAAGTGATTTATGTAATTCGACTTGGGTTTATTTGGAGATCTACAATACTTTCAATACCTGCTAGTTCCTTCCATTTTTTTGGGGGAGATTTAATATAGGTCGGTAACTGTTTTGCATTTAGAGATGTAAAATGAGACAAAAGATTCTACTGCACAATCTTCATGCACTTTTATTCTAACTGAAATCACATCTATGTTGGGTGTGATTCGAAGCCACATGCTATGTATCTCACACAGTTTCAGGTTCATTGGGTGCTGCTTGTTTTAAAAACAGTTCATAATTTAGCCTATCCAGGTGAGGCTACAGGACATACATTCTGATTGTATAAACATGGTAGTACTTTTATCCCATTAGTGTCACTGCTGTTACACCATTAAGTAGAATTGATGAACCAGTTTCTCCTGTAGCCCTTTTGATACTGAACTTCTCTTTGTAGTCTTCTGGAGTTTGGTAGTATTTAGGACTGTGTATGCTGCAACACAACTTCATTATGTATATTGATGGGCAACCCAAGTTTGTGTTTATGTTCTCGTGTTAAATACGCATGAATATACATCGATCTTATTGTCCGCCTCACTTGAACGAGTATGGTTTGCTGTTCATTTTAGTTTGCCTACGGTGTTCGTAGGCTATCCGTGCAGCTTATGCATGTGAGTGCAGACTTATGCCCCCAAACCTCCATCCAAACACACACATATACAAGTGTGTGTGTGTGTGTGTGTGATAACATGAAATATGCAGTTGAGGAGTGCTGCACTAGTGTCAAGACCATCTTGGTTGAACTGCTAGACAAAGAAGGAAGAATGTGGTGCGATATTTTCTTTTTCTTATTTGTGAACTTAGATTAGTTAAACAATCTTTGTTATATTAATTTTCTTCTTATATGTTGTATTGTTTTGTTCTTAAGGCCGACATAAAGCGAGCTTACTTTGCTGTTAGGAGACGACCTATGGAAGATGCATTCATGCCTTTTAAGGTTTCTTGCTCATTTATTCATGTTATCCATGCACTCTACAAATCATAACTATAAGTACAATTCAGGTAGTTCAACTGATTTCTGATATATAGAACAAATTCCAATCACATAATGTTGGCATGAATATATTCATCATTCTGTTTGAAATTTTAGATTCTTTCCTAAAGCTGTCACATATAAACTTGTATGGCCATAAGAAACTGCCTTCCATGGACTTGATCAATTTCAGAACAAGGAAAACACATTTATAAATACAAACTTAAATTAAACTCAGTGTGAGAAAGGAGATGTGCTATCTGAAAACCAGACAAACCTAGATGCTGATAATAATCTTGCATGGTCAGAACAGATGGATCAAGTAAAAAGTAAAAAGAGGTAATTAGAGAAACAAAGTGAGTTCTAACTGGAGAGAAAGACGAGGATAACTATCGATCAGGTAATTTGTTCAAATTTAAAATGTAATTTTTTTGCTTTCTTTGTTCTCATATGGTAACTTCATCATCATTGATATCTTTATGTATAAATGTGTTGATGGGGCTGGCATTTGAACATATGACACAAACTTAGATTGACTTGAAAGAAGGATTCTAATGCTCGGGCCTTATGCCTAGGGATTGACAGTGAACCAAATGCAATTTGATGCCATATGTATATTATGTTTTCTGCATTTTCCTGTTATGAATATGTATTTTTCCCGTTTCTACATGTTATGAATATGTATTTTTCCTACAGGTTCCGAACATGCTTCCTCTTAACATAGAGTTTGGTGTGCATTATTCAGACTTGTTTGCAATTTTGATGGAAGCAGTTGAAACTTGAAATATTTCAAAAAGAACGTATCAAGGTTTGCATCGATCATTCCTTGTTGTCTTAATTATCTTGCTTATGATTGTATGTGGGAGTCTGCATATGAGTGAATCGAGTGACAATGTAGTGAGGAATGTATGTAAATATGAATGATTGTGTAATATACGAGTGAATGTGTGGATTCAAAAAATTTGTACCATTTGAAATATTGAAATAAAATATTTATTTGAATAAAATATTGTGTTATAATAATGTTTATTATAATATTATGAAATCTTTGATTAGTAGCAGTTGAGGTGTAATTACTTTTAGCAGTTGTAAAACAAATTTTAACAACTGCTAGAAACAGTTGTAAAAAAAGTTGACTTTATTACGATTGCCAGCTGTACTAGACATATTACAACTGTTTTTGGCAGTTGTGAAAGGGTATTTTTTGGTTCTAGTGGTACCTGTGCTAACACCTGTGCTGATGTTACCATAGGATCGCAAAGGTGTTGCCTTTGACTCTAAGGCAACGCGGCAAAAGGCAACCCCAAAAAAGTGTTGCCACAGATCATTTTTTGCCTATACCAACACTTTTTGGCACCTACTGTGTCATTTCTCTGGGGTTGGCGTAGGCCATCTATGGCGTAGTGTATAAATTAAATATTTGGCAATAACGATTATAACGCTACTGTTGTAATCAGTTTTTTCGTAAAAGAAATGAATTCTTAGATTGAATATGAGAGTCGCATAAGCGATGTTTTATTGGAAGTTGTGAGCTTTGACTATTTGAAAGTTGAGAAAGTTGTTCAATTAAGGTCTGAGAGGTAATTATACCCCAACTCGTTGCTGGCTATGTGAGCTGGGTACGCATGAGAGAGGGTTCTCGCTTCGCGTTAGGGGCGGATGGGAGACTCTTACCTCTACATGTCCCTCGAAAGTAGGGGAGGGCTGGTTAGGAAGTCGAAAGGCTGGCCGTAAAATAAGTTGGTGGGGTACCAGTGTAAGCCACGGTGGGATGTTAGCCCGCTGACTTGGGGGTTGAGGGATGGTTGAAAAGCTTCCTGAAATCGCCGGTACATTACATTTGGTATCAGAGCTAAAGTTTGAGTAGTAACCTTGGCTCTGTGGCGTGAATCAATAGATATGGGGTTAGTAATATATGAGCTAAAGGTTGAGTAGTATTCCTTCAATTGAAGGTTGAGTGTATATATATGAGCGCGTATTCGTAGATTCGGTATTAAATTGTTTTATACTATGTTGGTTGGTTTGTTGAGTGGTTTTTGAATTCTAGTCGATACGGAATGTACGACTGTTTCGATAGGTGTTTCTAAACTCTTGAACAAAGCTATTTGATACAGTATTGTTTTAACAGGATAAATGAATTAATTTTGCCCAAAATACTATTTTTGATATAACAGAAATAATTTTCTGAAATTACTGATTTGATTAGATGTTATAATCATATAAGATTATAATACTGAAACAGTTGTATAAAACCAAATCGAACTTGTATAAGAATGGAATATACAAATGAGCTAAATTGAAACTGGATTCAATCCAGAATTGAGAATTTAAATCCCGGATGGTCAGAAATATTTTTTTAAAGTATTTTTTAAAAGTAATATAGTATTACTTTGAAGGATTTTCTAGATAGAAATTGTTATTTTTGAAATGGATTTTGAAAGTGATTAGGCATTGAAATCACTTCAATGGCGAGAAAATAATTCTGATAATGGATCGCGACATTATCGGTATTCATTTTCAAGTTTCTGATTGACGGATTGCTACCATTATAATTTGTTAACGGGGACTGGTTTGAGAAAAATAAAATTGTTTTAGAAATTCAAATGTTTTGAATTGAGTTGATTATAAATATATGTGTATAATATATATGATTTCAAACTAATTTGAAATAAAACCCGGAAATATGAATTCTAAATTAAAAATTTAATTTTTATAAGTTGAATACATTGAAATGGTAAAAACGTATCAAATGGATTGAAATTTAACTTAAGCCAAGTTAAATAAAATTGGATTGAATTAGAAATAATTCCTAATGAAATTAAATAAAGAAAAATGTTGAGATTCGAATTATCAATATGAATTCAAAATTTATGAATAAGCAAGTTGAATATATATTGGATGTTGTTAATTGATATTGAATTGGGATAAATTTGTATTCAAGTATAATAAGTGGATTAACTTAAATAGAAATCAGACTTGAATTGATATACTGGAAGTGAACTAATTGATTAGAGAGTAAAAACAACTGGAAGTTCGATTGATTTGAAACCAACTGAAAATGGATATATGTATGCTGAGCAGATATTGAATGGAAGCAAATGTAAGAGATAGAATTATGCCCGACAAAAAGGTACATGTTTACAATGTTACTTGGGTTTGATGGTTTTATGAGCCTATGGGGCAAGCCGCTTGCCTTTTTGATTTTCTTTTGGATTGGAGAAGGCCTAGAAAGGCGAGTTGTGAGTGTACTGACAGAGCCACGCAAAGGAGATGCTGGCGAAATTTTTCGAAAATTTAAAGAGTTAGAAAATGTTCAAGAATTTTTTTGATAATTTAAAATCAAGTTGTTAATTGTAATTGAAATAAGAAAACCAGAATTGGTAAATAAAATTTCAAGTGGAATAATGAAATTGATAAATGGGTTTAAAATCAATTGTAATGGGTGTGGATATACATAAGAGCATATGGATTGACAAGAAAGTGATGATGGATTGTCCAAAAATGGTGGACATATCATTTGGGAAGAATTATGAATGGTCTAGTTTTGGTATGAGAATTCGAAGGTCGAATAAGGATTGGGTTACGAAGATATGGAATATAAGATTTCAACTAAGTCGATTATGAGGAGTTAGAGTTATAGCATTTTTACTGCTTAGGAATTTCGAGGGCGAAATTATTTTAAGGGGGGAGGAATGTAACGTCCTGAATTTTTAACGATTTAATAGTTAATTAATTTAATTATTAATAGTTGATTTGAAGATTTAGACGACATGAATTCAAATGATTTGAATATTTAATTAATATAAATGACGATATAATATATTTAATTTTCGAAATAACCGGAAATAGTTGAATTTGCAATATTTTGTGATTTGGATAATTTGAAAGATGTAATGGAGTACTTATAATTTTCTTTTCTAACTTAAATATACACTAATAAGAGACTCGTGCTTTGCACATGAGAAATGAATGAAGTTGAAGTTGCATTAAATATTGATTGGCTTGTGTGATATTACTGCTATTTTCTACCTTTCATAGATAGGCGTCTATAGTAAAATAAACCATATTGTAAATAGCATACATCCCGTTAATTACTGTCATTACCTTATCAAAAAAAATCTAATAAATCTAATAAATCTAGAACAAATGCTGACCGATCTCGAAATCTTTTCAAATCTAACTAGGGAAAATCTCAGTAGGATTCGTGAGTCCTCTAATAAGATATTTCGGCTGACCACATGCTTTAAAATCTCAGTGCAAATGTCTATAAATCTTTCTACAAATTTTTTGTACTTCAGTGATACAGTGGCCTGAGATAATTGGTTTGGCTTAAAAAAAAAAAAAAAAAAATGTGGCGCTGTTACAGACTTTAACATGTAGGTTATCAATCTTATCTCATTTAGAAACCAGCAACGTAAAATCGAACTGTACATGTACAAAATCGCTAGGTAGGAAATTAATGTCCCTGACACATTGTTCTTCAGTCGAACATGTTGGCATGATCTTTCGTACCTTTCGAAAACATCTGCGTATATATATAAAAAAAGGGATCCTCATAAAATATCGGGAAGTTACTTTTCCTTTCACGATCAACTTTTCTGACTGAACAATCTTTTGCATATCACCTTATTTTTATTTGTGTAAAGAAACTTCCCATCAATCTTTTTCCAGTAAAAGAAAATTCCAACCAAATCTGTGACGAAGCTTATCAGATCTTTACCACATCTCGGTAAGTATTTATGGTCAAACATCTCGGAGCATTTAAAAATCCGCATATGGTTCAGTTGAACGTATCTCTACAAAAATCTTAATATTTTTTAGCCTTTAACATATCACTTCCGTTCCTATTGTCCCACGTTTTACCTCGTTCTGAGTTTTTCGAAAAGTGGCCTTTGTTGTTTTTAATACTGTATAAAACTATAAATGTAAAAACACTCTCATTTATCAAACAAAACCGAAAGAAGTCACCACTGCTTCTGTCTCATGACTTTAAGACGAAGAAAAAAAATTAATAGGGATGTGTGGCTGTTAGAAGATGAAACATTGGTGTATTGACATGGTGATGGAATTGTGGGTCTGTTTTATGAACTCAGGTCCAGGTTAGGTGGTTGTGTATGGAGATGGTAGCTCTAGAGGAGAGGCGTACATTGGTGAAATCGAAATAGTAATCGATGGAGAGAGGAAGCATCAGTCGTGGAACAAAGATCGGAAATGACTGGTTTCTTTACTGGAAGCAATGCTTTATACAGAGTGGAGGAAGAAAAGACGGGGAAGTTGAAGTGCGGCCATGTCCATATGAAGCTCCAGGGAACTGTTGCATGAATGGTATTGGGAAGGAAGGGATTAGAGAGATATTAGTTAAGGTAAATAAACTAATAATGAGTTAACTGTTATTTTAAAACAAAATGTATCAGGTGAAAATTAATAATTAATTTATTGATGATTAAAAGAATAATTATTCTAATGTATGGCTATGCGTGGACTGGTTATATTGTACAGGGAGTTGTTTGAGTGATCAAAGAGAAGCAGACGTTAGAGAAGTTTTGGCAATGGTTTCATCGATTTTACGTTGAACAGAATTGGGGTGAGGTGGAGAAGATGTAAATTTGGTTTGGGCGTTATTACTAGAGAACGGATTTACTGCGTAATGAAAGAAGAATTGGTAAAAAGGGGATTTACATGAATATCGTTCATGAGCAGAGGATTTAACAAACTTATGCATATTGCTTAATCATAAAAAAAGCTTAATGATGGAGTTTTAGTCAGGGTTGTCCGAGTTTCATCATGAACAGGGAAGAATCAGCATTTCATTGAGTAAAATGTGATTAGTTGAAATCACAAGACTAAGGAATAATTAAAGGTAATTAGGATTAAATAGTTTTAATTTATTTAATTTTATAATACAAGAAATCTTGTAAAACTTGCATACCATTCATATGTGAACAGAAATGGACGAAACCGGGTCCTTTGGAATCATAAGGATGAAAATCTACATTGTAGAACTATTTCTGTGGAGAACAGAGCTACTTGAATTTTCATGATTAAATCAAGCGCTTGGTTGATTGTAGACGAAATAAAAGCAGAGCCGTCAATCGCAAACCAAGGTGAGTAAACTCACTAACTCTGACTCGTTTATATGTTTATATAAATGAGTTTTAAATTTATTTATAGTAATTTTATACTATATGATGGTTGTTTGGATGAATGGTTGATCAAATTGGCTGAAATGGTTGATATAGTTATATCGTTGATCGATTATTAGTTATGTTACTATGATATTCATATTCATGTGAAAATAATATTGTTGATGTGATTAACATCTGTGGATGCAGGGAAACAGGTTGGAGGGATCCAACTGGATTCCTCATCATTTGTATTACCGTTTTTATTTGATTGTGAAATATAATGTGTTCAATAATCCATGATTGGATATGTTGTGTTTGGTTTACCCTGACCGTAGAAACGTGGTATTTTAGATACCGTAAAATACTTTTGAATTTGGAAAAGGAAATTGGGATTTAAAAATAGATTTTATTTCCAAAATAGAAGTAAAATGTAACACCCCGAATTTTTGAAAAATCAGATTAACTAAATTTAAGAATACTTAATTTTAAATGTAGGAATTAAGGGAAACGGGTCATTCCATTGCGTTCGTCTCGGAATTCTGCTTGAGATAGAGTTCGAGTTTGCATAAAACGGATGCCGTCTGAAGAAGATATGGACGAACGTAGTTAGGCAGAAAAACCAGAAACGTGCCAGAATGCACTGGCGCACTTGGGAAGTGCGCCAAAAAAAAATTGCACTGGCGCATTTGGGAAGTGCGCCCATGCAATATTGCACTGGCGCACTTGGCAGGTGCGCCCAGGCCGAGGTCAAAACCTGTACAGATTTCTGAGGCTCTGATTCAACCAGTGAGTCAGTGCTGAGTCATTTCTGACTAGTTAATGAGTCATTAGGGTTTCTGGATAGTTCTAATCTGGACTGAGTGGTTTTGATTAACTCTAGGGTCATACGACGGCTATAATTAAATTTAAATTCTATATAAACATGTTTAGACTCAAACCCTAGAATCAAATCAGAATTAGATCAGTGGTCGTCATATTGTCACTCCAAACCCTAGAGTAGCCGCCACCAACTAGAAGAAAGTTAAAGACAACAATTCAATTCAAATCAAGCCTAAAACTACAACAACGTAATTGTCTACAACAAGGGAACGCTAATCAATTACAGAATTCAGAACCTAGAACTCAAGACCCCTTATTCGGTGAGTTCTAGTCACTTTTAGGTTTAAATAAATAAAAGTGAATTGTGGTAGACTATGATTTGGGTATATGTTGTTTGTAGTTATGCAAGTTTATTGTTTTGAATCATGAAATGATGCAAGTTCCTTATTATTGTGAATCATGAAGTTATGCAAGTTCATTATTGTTGTAAATCATGATATGATGCAAGTTTATTGTTGTTGTGAATCATGAAGCTATGCAAGTTATTATGAACCTATGCAAGTTACCTATGCAAGTTGTTGCGTTGTTAATTCATGAATCTATGCTAGTTGTTATGTTATGAATCATGAACCTATGAATTTACCTATGCAAGTTGATAAATTGTTAATTCATGAATCTATGCTAGTTGTTATGTTATGAATCATGAACCTATGTAATTCACCTATGCAAGAAGTTATGTTATGAATCATGCAAGTTGTTATCATGAACCCATATAAATTGTTGATTATGTTGAGAATCATGAACCTATGTTAGTTGTTTTTAATTCATGAACCTATGCAAGTTGTTATGAATCTATGCAAGTTGTTAATTATGTGGTGAATCATAATTATATGCGAAGTTATCATGTCATTTTCCCTAGTTGTCATGCTTATGCCAAAAATTGTACTGAAAACGATCACCTTGTCATTCCCTTTATTTTATAGTTATGGCGAGACTATTTTGTAGCCTCGATGACGCCAAAAACGCAAACGGTTACGCTAGTTAAGAAACAGGGAAAAAGGGGAATTTGTAATAGGCATAATTTACATAGTGATTATGTAAATTGGACACATGATTCTAGTAGGGAAACATATAAATAATTACCTATTATGACATAGGTAAAGTTGAGTAAAAATGGTATAATTTGAATATGACCATTTATGGATAAGAAATCCAAATTGTTAATAAGATAGGTATTGACACCTATGAAAAAGGAAAGGATTAATTAATTAACTTAATTAATCAAAAAAGGAATGTTTAAGCAATTAAAGTCTGGAGATTGAAAATTGAGATTTGGCATAAATGCCTTAAATGGCATAAAATAAATTGGTGGTGATAATTGGTATAATTTTACATACCATAAATAGATGGACATAATTGAGTCAATTATGGCCATAGTGAAATTTAGAAATAATTGATAATTTGAATAGGGAAAGTAATTCAAATTGGGGGATGATTAATTAGGAGTAATTAATCGTCTAAGACACGAGGTTAGGCTCTTTTGTGGTGTAAGACTTCCCGGACCCGCCCGGCAAATCTGTAACAACCCGCAAAAATCAGGACCAATTTAAAATTTTTATTTTAGAAAATTTTAGTGAATTTTGACAATACAAAATAATCTATTTTAAATAATAATGATCACAAATTTGATTTAAATCGAAGTTAGAATGAATGATTTAATTTTAATTAACAAAAGAGTTAGAAATAGCGCGGTAGTTTGAAAAGTCAAACTTGAACTTTGACTGACCGTTCAGGATGCAAAATTTAACGGATTTTAGTGAAACCAAAAATATTAGAATCTATTTAAAAATATCTTTCCAACGAATTTAAAAAATTGAAATTTCATAGCGGATCTCAAAAGTTATGGCCAATTCAATATCTAGAAAGGTCGCTATGAAATTTATAAGGGCCAAAATGCTACTTTTTGCATACGAAGGAATTTGAACTCGAAACCACTTCCATTGAGTTCGGAATGACGTTTCTGCATTGAAAAACAGTAAACACTTATATATTTTGAGTTTCGAATATTATTTGTTTAAAAATGTATTTTTAATATTAAATATATTGGCCTTGAAAATAGTCATTTTTCAAACGACCACCGTTTTCGACGAAACCACTTTTGTTGGAACCGGAATGTCAAATTATTGCTAGATTTCAATTTTCAGAATTTTTCGAATTAATATGTGAGCGTGGCGAAATAAAATGTGTTTTGACTATTTACAGTTAAATTTGAACGCCCTAAAAATAGCCATTTTTCAAACAGTCTCAGAATTCGACAAAAATAATTTTGTTGGATTCGTATCGTTATAAGTAAGCTAAAATTATTTTTTTTAGAATTTTTATAGGTCGTATGTGACCCCGGCATATTTAAATGTACGATAGGAATTAAATAATTAATTTAATATTGTATTTTCAATTAAAACCGAAAAAAACGTACATACATCAGAACTGGACCTTGGGACATAGCCCATCGCATTCAGAAGGCCTCAAAACCTTAAGAATGACAGTAAGCAGGCCCAAATCCGAGAAAGTCCAAAAATCCACTTTATTTCACGAAATTCGGAATTAAATATTAAAATATTATTAAATCCGAAAACCCTAACCCTAATTTGGCCAGCCGCCATGTCCAAAACCGAAGGCCAGAAATCACCCAAATTCAAACGCTAATATTTCTCAATCCGTTCAACGAAAATCGACGTATGATATACCAAATCGAAGAGAATTCAAAGAGCTACAAATCTATACGGTTAAGATCGGATTTAGGTGCACGAATTTCACGAATTTTAGCCGAGAAGGGGCTGCGGTTTTTGTTGATTTGCGGATCATAGGGGAGGCCGAGTTCAATGTGGTTGATGGTGTAGGTGGCTCTCGGCATGGCGGTCGCGTTGGTGGTGTTGGATCGAGGTTCGGTGGACTGGTGGGCCGCGCGCAAGGGGGAGGTTGAAGGTGGAAGATGGGTTTAACGTGTTCGGCCGTGCGTGAGGAAGAAGGGTCCGATCCCTTTTTTTTAATTATTTTATTATTTTAATATTTTAATTATCCAATGTTTGAAATTCAATAACTCTCTCATACGAGGTCCGATTGACGAACCGTAAGTTGCGCTGGACTCGTCTTTCCGAGCTCTTCGCGATGGAACAGACCGCGGCTGAAACGGAGACAGTTGATTTTCAGCCAAAATTTGAGGTGAGAGTTCAAATCTTTATTATTTAATTAATTATTAATTTATTTTACCACATTAAAATAATTGTATGATGATGATGATTTAGTTCTGAAATGTTTTGTATGTATGAATTATCGATTGTTGCTTGTGGTGTGCTTATTGTTCATGTTATGCTTAAATCCGTCTTTAAATTGTATATGTTATTGAGTTTAAATTGCAGTTGGAAAATTAAATCTAAATTTAGATTTAAAACTTATTTTATTCAGATCTAGACGTTCTAATTTATTTTATTATAATGTCATTTTCATTTTTCTGAAATGAACAAAGAAATGGAACGACAAATAAAACTTTATTTTTATTTGTTGATGTTACAATGAAATTTGAACGACAAATAAAGCGTACCCCTATTTGTTGATACTACAACATAATCGGAATGACGAAAAGAAAAAAAAACTCTTTTTATTGGTTGATCTTACTATGGAAATTGAATGACAAATAGAGTATTATTTTTATTTGTTTGTTTACAATAGACTATGAACAACGAATAAAATATATTTCTTTTTGTTTGCCTTAAAGGTTAACTAACAAAGTTCTCATTTTTGGCTGCATAAAAAGAAAACAAAAACTCTCAATTTTGTTGCATTAAAAGTTAACAAACAAAAATTCATATTTTTGTCATTGAATAAAAATGAAACAAAAATTCATATTTTTGTCATTGAATATAGATGAAACAAAAATCCATACTTTTGTCATTGGGAAAAAAAATGAAAAAAAAAAAAGAATAAAAATCAAAGAATTACAATTTTATATAAATTGCTTTCATTGAAAAGAATAAATATAGAAGACGAGATTTTTGTTGTTAATAATAAAAAATGAAAAAGGGAACATTTACATTTTGGTGTAAGTAAACAATAAAAAGAAAAATTACATTCAAAATGTAAGTTAGAATAAAAAGGACATTTTGTTAAAAAAAAATGTAAATTACAATAAAAAGTATAGAAATAAAGATCACATTTTTATTGGCCGTTTATAGGCAATAAAAAGAGACAGTTTTATCGTCGTGTTATATATTGTGTATTACACTGCCATAGACAAGTTACCTGACTTGTTTATGTGATTGGGTCGATAATTTTCACACATCGCCCAAGTGCACAAACGAATTAATTATTTGTTTGTTGGTTGAAACCCCACACGGGTGTTGGGATGAAAATTAACATACACTAATCCCAATATTTAGTTGTATGTTGATCGGTAGATCGACAGGCTGTGATGAGCGTTATTATTAAATTTTAACGCTTACACAGTGGAAGTTACACTTTGGATGTAAATGGATGACTTGATGATTATATTGTTATTGTTATATATATGATGTGTGAAATCCATATAATCCAAATTATATGGTAAATGGTTGAGTCGCATTTCGATTCAGGTGTTCTTTAAAATAAGAATATTCTTACATTAGAAATTCTTTTATATAAAGGGTATATTTTCATAAAAAATATTTTAATTAAGTATATGTTATAATAAAGAATATTTGTAAAGATAAAAATCTGTTATACAAAGGATATTTTTAATGATTATTTAAAATATGTTTTCTTATAATAATTAATATTTAAAGAGGAATCCTTTAATTAAGATTATTAGAATTTGCAATCTTATTTTATGATATGAAATAAGTTGAGATTGAAGTGGATTTATCGTGGACGGTGTTTTTAAATGACATTCGTCCTTTAATCCAATTTACATTGAAATTACTATTTGGAATTTATAAATCTATTGTATAGATTTAAAAAGGCATTTTCTAAAAATCTAGTTTTCCAATTTAATAAAATAAATTGGAATTAAGTGGAAATTCTATTGGTAATAATCGAGATGGGCTTCTGTAATAGAAGACCGATATTATATATGGAATTTAAGAGGCTCTGCCGTTATTCCATGTATATTATTGGTCCGATACAGAAATTCACATCGAGTATGTATTGATTGATTTCTGTGGAATTCCATATTTTGGAAATTGATTTGTGGGTTTACCGTGAACTATATTTTAAATGACACGAGTTCTTTAACCCATTTAAAACAAGATTTATTCCTTAAAATAAATGATCTTGTAATAATGATTTTTGATATTAAATCAAATATAGAATTTTTAATAAATCTTTTAAGGAAAAATTTATGATTTAATTTATTAATTTATCTTTGATAAAATTTATGAAAATCTTTTAATATGAATATCTTATTAAAAGAATATTCGGGGTCGGAATGTGACATAATGTGTGATTTTCCAATATTTGATTTTTAATCACAAAATACGCGAGTTATTCAGAAAGACCGGGTTTAACCCATTCTGAATAATCATCACGACGATCAAGAGTCGAAGATGAAGACGGTAGTAGAAGACCGAAGGTTTTCACATCGTTGGGATGATGATGACTGGTATCTTGAATTGGGACTGTACATTCCAAGGCAAGATATTTAGTAATGATCGTCCAAACGCATTTGGAGATCAATGGACACGTTGTTTCGTTCAGACCCAGAACGGACTTGTAAATGGATTGCGTGTCTGACATTGTATTCTTTTCTACTGTATTTGTTGAACGCTACTAATTATATATTTCTGTTTGGTGTTTAACACCCTTCTCTAAGACGTATGAGCTTAGGGGTTATATATATATATTGGTAGATGATCAATGATATGGTAGAGTCTGACAATGTGGCATGCTAAGATGCAATTGATCAAGGCTTTGTTGAAAAGCAGGCCTTGTGGTTGATGATCAAAGCACAGTCTATTTAGGCATAGCTTTGTGTATATCGTGACTTCGCGAGCCTCACAGCCCGGTAGAGTCTAAAACGGGAGAAGGGAACACAGGGAGTGCACACGTTTCTCTCTAGCTAGAGTGGTGCCAGGGACCTACCAGCGCTGGCATTTATTCATTGTGGTTGTTGGATTTTTCGAGGCCTCGGTTTATGCGGTCGCCACTGGCCGTATTATAGGTCCAAAAGGACCGGGGAGCGTATGTTCAGGAATTGCCAATCCATTAAGCATTAACGTATGGACCGGCCCTGCAGGATCCAAAGGTTGGACAGAGTACCAATCCTGGGGCATTTGCTAGAGTGTCTCGAATCGGTAAGGATCTCCTCCCTAGCCTTGACTCAGATGGAAACCCAAATTTCCAATACGACATCACGCGGTTTTGATTGTATACCTATATATGGCGACATAGTGGGATGGGGCACTCATGCCGTCTAGGATTGATACATTTACTTTGATGTGTTTCAATTGGTTGCACACTGTTATTATATAATACCGTTTTTTATCGTATCAAGCATCTTTTGATCATTATAAGGTAAAACCCTATCCTCCGGTTTGCGTTGCATTGTGTGATGGGGCTTGGGTCTTATAATGGTTACGGTATACACGGACGTATGCCCTAAGTCTACCAATTTATAGTAGGAGGGTAGTGGTTACGACTAGTTGAGATAGGAGCAGGCGGCACTTATTGCAGCAGCTAGGAATACACGAAACTACCACCATCGTTATCATGATTAGCAGAAGGGATTATCCCATCTTGATTTGACTAGTAATAGTGCAGAATAGTTTGTAGTGAAGCATACATCTTACCTTATTTGTCCTGTCATACCTGTGATCTGTACCGTGAATCCTCTTATCCACTTTGTACGCCTATCATGTTTACCTTTATTTATTTACTGGCTAAAAGTTACTGGACTCACCAGACGTATGTTTGACTTAGTTTGTTTCGCCTCTTTTCTTCTAATTCCCCCCCCCCCCCCACAAGGTTCTCAGGGAGGGAACACCTAGGTTTAGTCAGGATTTGGATATCATCTTCTAGGAGCTACTTCTGAAGTATGGCTCGAGTCTCTGTTTCTTATATGGCTTGCTCTTTAATCTGGGGAATGATGATTTTCTTTTTAAAACCTATGTACTATGATGATATAAGATAGAAGTGTTTTGTTGTAATAGTTTTATGACTCATGGTATTATGTAACAAAAGTATTTTGGAGATTTAATAAAGTTATTTGTTTCCGCTGCAAAATTTTTAATATCTGTCTTGTGATATTCTGTGTCTGTTTACCAAAACTACTCCACTGAAGTTAAGGCATTCCCTTTGTGAGTGACCTTAATGGAGGTGGGGTGTTACACTTGGTATTATATCTGAAGGTTACCAGATTAGATAAAAGTTTTGAAAACATTTTTCAAAAAGGTTTTAAAAGAAAGTATTTTCAAAAAGGAAAGCCTGTTTTGAAAAGAAAAAAACATTCCCCGAAAAGCCATATGTAGTATCTTTCGGTCCTTTTTCTGAAATCTCTCCCTTTTTCTCCTTAGCATGTCTGAGAATCTTAACCTTACAGAGAGTGTACCGATACTAGGATGGTTTATGAGGTATTTGGAAGCTAGGGCCACCGCCACAGGTCCAGCAAATGTTCCTCCTCCCCCAGCTGCACCCATTCCTCTTCCTCCCCCTCCTCGTGTTGATACTTTTGCAAAGATATGTAAGGACTTTCGGGCAATAGGCGGAAAACCTTTTCACGGGTTGGAGACGTTTGTTGAAGCTCGAAATTGGTTAAAAGAGGTGGAAAATTTGTTTGGAATCTTTGAGGTAGAAGATGGAAGAAAGGTCCAGTTAGCTGCCTGGTTAATAAAGGATGAGGCCTCATTTTGGTGGGAGGTCACTAACGGAGAGCGTCCAGTTGATACATGGACGGATTTCAGGCGTAGGTTTGAGGCGAAATTTCTCTCACAAGCAGAAAAAATCTATAGATGGAAAGGTTCTTGGCATTGAAGCAGGGTGATCTGTCAGTAAAAGAGTACGTCAACAAGTTCAATCAGTTGGCGAGGTTTGGCTTAGACTTGGTGAACACACCTGAGAAGAAGGCTTTGAGATTTGTTAAAGGCTTGAATGAGCCGCTACATGGATTGGCTATGACCCACGTTCACATGGGGGCCACTTTTGAAAAGCTAGTGGATATGGCCCTAATGCATGAGGAGGGCAAAGGAGCAAAGAAAGAGGAAAAAGTTGAAGGGACACTGAAAAATGAGAAGGCAGGACCCAAGAAAGGACAGCAACAACAGAAGAAAGGCAAGAAGGATGACAAGGGAAAGGATAAGAGGAAATGCCACTATTGTGGGAAAGAAGGTCACCTAGTCAAAGAATGTAGAAGGAGGAAGTCCAATTGCTTTAAGTGTGGAGAGGTCAGACACTTTTCCAAGGAATGCCCAAAGGTGCAGGGATCGCAAGGGACTTCTGGAGGGCAGGCGAATGCTCTCGTGGCAGATGGATAGGATAGAGATAGGAAAAATTTATGTAAAAGGTTTAATTTCCTTATGAAGTTAAGACTCTTTTGGATTCTGGCATTTTGATTTTGTAATTGACTCTGCACTTTAATACTAGTCTTGTTTCTGATACCGTAGTTGTTTCAAACCCCTTTTGTGGTTTGGCTCATTTATTGGTGATTTGTAAGGGTTTGAAATTATCTATGTTAGGCGTCAAAAATTTGAATGTGAAATTTGTATGCTCAAGTTTATGGGCCATGGGTTGGTTCTAAATGGACCAGCTTTCTATGTAGAGGGTCGTTCTAGATTTTGAGAGGAGGGTCGTTGAGTTTCTAACTTGTCATGGGAAAACCCCCAAAGTTTCTTGTGACCCGCAAGGGTCTGTTATGCTTAGATTTCTGAGAACCATTCTGTAATCTGATCTGTACCAGTGGTATGTAAGTATCTGGATATTTCTGAACGATACGGGTTTCTACTCGAAGCATGGAGTAGATCTCCATTTTTGACATTGTTTAATAGGGGTAATTCTTTGGGTGTCAGTCTGATGTTGATTTCGGTCTTCGGGGTTGAGACTTAGGGAATTATTCTCTTAATTGATGTCAAATAGGAACAGAGCTTTTGTTTTAGTTATATCATTTGTTTGTATCCCATCAACCGAATCTTCGACCTTTAGATAGGAAATCCATGGATGTAAACATGTGCTTGGGACATGTTATGTTTGATGGTTGCAAGTGGATGCAAGTGTTTGCTACTGGTTGCTCGTGGATGCATTTACACACACATTAGGCACTAGATCGGCTCAAATCACTTTCATATTGCATATAAATGTGTGTGCATATTTAGGTTAATGGATGAACAATGGTTGTGTTATCATATGGATGTTGCATTTTGATGAATGGTTGAGCAAACATGTAGAAATAATATGTATCGATAGGATTCTTTCGCATACATAATGGACGCATGGCACTATCATGGTTTGCATTAAGGAGGTCAACTGAATCAGTAGATCGCTTGATTTTGCATTAGACAAGGAACATATATACACACTTTTGCATATGTTCATACAACATTAGAAGTTTTCTAAGGACAATGGATGCTTGTGGATGATGGTTGAGTAAATGGGTGATTGGATGGTAGGACACATTCTTCTTAACTTGAAGATTTAAGGGACAAAATCCTTTAAGTAGGGGAGAATGTAACACCCCGAATTTTCGAATAATCAGATTAACTAAATTTAAGAATACTTAATTTCAAATGTGGGAATTAAGGGAAACGGGTTGTTCCATTGTGTTCGTCTCTGAATTCTGCTTGAGAAAGAGTCCGAGTTTGCATAAAACGGATGCCGTATGAAGAAGATACGGACGAACGAAGTTAGGCAGAAAAACCAAAAACGGGCCAGAATGCACTGGCGCACTTGGGAAGTGCGCCAGAACAAAATTGCACTGGCGCACTTGGCAGGTGCGCCCAGGCCGAGGTCAAAACCTGTACAGATTTCTGAGGCTCTGATTCAACCGGTGAGTCAGTGCTGAGTCATTTCTGACTAGTTAATGAGTCATTAGGGTTTCTGGATAGTTCTAATCTGGACTGAGTGGTTTTGATTAACTCTAGGGTCATCCGACGGCTATAATTGAATTTAAATTCTATATAAACATGTTTAGACTCAAACCCTAGAATCAAATCAGAATTAGATCAGTGGTCGTCATGTTGTCACTCCAAACCCTAGAGTAGCCGCCACCAACTAAAAGAAAGTTAAAGACAACAATTCAATTCAAATCAAGCCTAAAACTACAACAACGTAATTGTCTACAACAAGGGAACGCTAATCAATTACAGAATTCAGAACCCAGAACTCAAGACCCCTTATTCGGTGAACTCTAGTCACTTTTAGGTTTAAATAAATAAAAGTGAATTGTGGTATGATTTGGGTATATGTTGTTTGTAGTTATGCAAGTTTATTGTTTTGAATCATGAAATGATGCAAGTTCCTTATTATTGTGAATCATGAAGTTATGCAAGTTCATTATTGTTGTAAATCATGATATGATGCAAGTTTATTATTGTTGTGAATCATGAAGCTATGCAAGTTATTATGGACCTATGCAAGTTACCTATGCAAGTTGTTGCGTTGTTAATTCATGAATCTATGCTAGTTGTTATGTTATGAATCATGAACCTATGAAGTTACCTATGCAAGTTGATAAATTGTTAATTCATGAATCTATGCTAGTTGTTATGTTATGAATCATGAACCTATGTAATTCACCTATGCAAGAAGTTATGTTATGAATCATGCAAGTTGTTATCATGAACCCATATAAGTTGTTGATTATGTTGAGAATCATGAACCTATGTTAGTTGTTTTTAATTCATGAACCTATGCAAGTTGTTATGAATCTATGCAAGTTGTTAATTATGTGGTGAATCATAATTATATGCGAAGTTATCATGACAATATCCCTAGTTGTCATGCTTATGCCAAAAATTGTACTGAAAACGATCACCTTGTCATTCTCTTTATTTTATAGTTATGGCGAGACTATTTCGTAGCCTCGATGACGCCAAAAACGCAAACGGTTACAATAGTTAAAAAACGGGGAAAAAGGGGAATTTGTAATAGGCATAATTTATATAGTGATTATGTAAATTGGACACATGATTCTAGTAGGGAAACATATAAATAATTACATATTATGACATAGGTAAAGTTGAGTAAAAATGGTATAATTTGAATATGACCATTTATGGATAAGAAATCCAAATTGTTAATAAGATAGGTATTGACACCTATGAAAAAGGAAAGGATTAATTAATTAACTTAATTAATCAAAAGAGGAATGTTTAAGCAATTAAAGTCTGGAGATTGAATATTGAGATTTGGCGTAAATGTCTTAAATGGCATAAAATAAATTGGTGGTGATAATTGGTATAATTTTACATATCATAAATAGATGGACATAATTGAGTCAATTATGGCCATAGTGAAATTTTGAATTAATTGATAATTTGAATAGGGAAAGTAATTCAAATTGGGGGATGATTAATTAGGAGTAATTAATCGTCTAAGACACGAGGTTAGGCTCTTTTGTGGTGTAAGACTGCCCGGACCCGGCCGGCAAATCCAGCTGCCACAAATGCCAGTCTAATGTGGGAGGTCTAATGCATAAATTAAATACATAACAATTGTAAAGACACGAGGTTAGACTCGTTTGTGGTGTAAGATTGCCCGGACCTGCCCGGAAAATCCAGCTGCCACAAATGCCAGTCTAATGTGGGAGGTCTTTATAAGGTTACGGTCTTAATGAATTAAGAAACACTTAACCAGATAAACATGTAGTGGGACATGAGGGGTTAAGTGGGTGCCTTGGGTGGCATGTGGAATTAAGTGGGTGTCTGGGGTGGCATGTGAAATACGATTAGATATTTCAATAATTAATTAATGCTGATTAAAGACTACTTAACCTAACTTAATAAATATGGACTGTATGATGATAGACATAAGTTAGGGTTAAGTAAAACGCATTGGATTGTGGGTGGGTTAAGTACAGCTGATGGGTAGGTGGGTAACATTAGTATATATAGGCCCACAAACTTAACCATTAAATAAATAGGATTAAATCAGTGGGAGGGTTAAGTACAACTGAAGGGTAGGTGGGTAATATTAATATATATAGGCCCACAAACTTAACCGGATAAAAAGGGTTATGTAATTAAAGACACCTAATGGTATACATAATCGGGGCAAGAATAGTAAAGTTATGTATTAAAGACACCCTTAGGGGTACGCATAACTAATGGGGATAGATAGAGTTATGTATTAAAGACACCCTTAGAGGTACGCATAACTAATGGGGATAGATAGAGTTATCTATTAAAGACACCTATAGGTACGCATAACCGATAGGTAGAATAGGGGTTATGTATTAAAGACACATATAGGTACGCATAACTGATTGAGAGCTATGTAATTAAAGACACCTTAGGGTATACATATTCAGTAGAAAACCTAGTGGGGATACAAGACATAGGGGAGAGCTTGTATCATGTTGTGTGGGACCCATTTCAGTCAGTAACCCAGAGGGGTATCAAAGTAAAGAACCCCGTACTAGGCGGGGAAGGGGCACGCTTACTGATTGATTGTAAGAGATCCAAAACGAGACGGATGGTGTGGGCGGCGCAAACTGACCGGGGACATGTGCGTGCATGGGCCAGGCAGAGGGGGACAAGACGACCGTGACACCAGTAGGTATAACTGTGCACACCTTGGGTTGCCACTTTAGGGAAGTGATACCCCCTAGTTGTGGGACTAGCATAAGGTATCTACAGAGTAGGGAGCCGATCATTTAAGGTAGTGGTTAGGGTATACCCGGACGTATGCCCTAAGTCTACCAATTTATAGTAGGAGGGTAGTGGGTACGACTAGTTGAGATAGGAGCAGGCGGCACCTATGGCAGCAGCTAGGAATACACGAAACTACTACCATCATTATCATGATTAGCAGAAGGGATTATCCCATCATGATTTGACTAGTAATAGTGTGGAATATTTTGTAGTGAAGCATACATCTTACCTTATTTGTCCAGTCATACCTGTCATCTGTACCGTGAATCCTCTTATCCACTTTGTATGCCTATCACGTTTACCTTTATTTATTTACTGGCTAAAAGTTACTGGACTCACCAGATGTATGTCTGACCTAGTTTGTTTCGCCTCTTTTCTTCCGTTCCCCCTTAGGTTCTCAGGGAGGGAACACCCAGGTTTAGTCAGGATTTGGATATCATCTTCTAGGAGCTACTTCTGAAGTCTGGCTTGAGTCTCTGTTTCTTATATGGCTTGCTCTTTAATCTGGGGAATGATGTTTTTCTTTTAAAAACCTATGTACTCTTATGATAAAAGAAAGAAGTGTTTTGTTGTAATAGTTTTATGACTCATGGTATTATGTAACAAAGTATTTTGGAGATTTAATAAAGTTATTTGTTTTCGCTGCAAAAATTTTAATATCTATCTTGTGATATTCTGTGTCTGTTTACCAAAAACGCTCCACTGAAGTTAAGGCATTCCCTTCGTGAGTGACCTTAATGGAGGTGGGGTGTTACTTAAAATCTCGAATAGAGTTGAAAATAGAAACCGGTTCAAGCAGATAAATCAAGAAGTTGTTTATAAACAAGAATATAAATTAAGTGAATTATTTATCATTGGATAAATTGAAATATATATTCAAATTCGAATTTATGTGAAAAGGTGGAAGTCGGTTTTGAAACCAATATTTGAAATAAGATTTAAACTTAGAAATTATTAAGGAATTGTTAAACGAGATGACTTATATGAATAATTCTGAATAGAAGATACAAATAAAATTTGGGTTTAAGGTAGTATTTATAAGTATGAAATCAAACTGTATATAATAGGAATACATTCACGATTAAAGTAAATAATGGTTTAAAGCAAATATTTTGCAAATGAAATATATATAAGGGAAATTTAGATTTGGAAATATGAATCCAAATTGGAAATTGAATGAAAAGGGAAATGTGTAATCATTTTAGAAGAAAATGATGAGTTTTATTTCAAAATTTGGAATATAAAATAAAGTGTAGACCGTAATGGTTATAAAGGAATTTGATAATGATTTGGAAAGGTTAAATTCAAATGTGGATTTGGAATCTGAATTAACCTGAAGTAGTAGATAAATTCCAAAATTAGGAATATAAATCGAATATAGATTATTCGAGAGAGAGTTATTTATTGGAATTCAATTATATCGAATGTAGGGAAGTAGTTATTTTTACTTTTCGTTTTGAATCAAATATAGTTATTTGATTATTTATTTATCTATGTATTTATTTGTTCAAATTAATAAGTACAAGTTATATTTTTATAAACCAAATATTTGGGAACATCGACTATAACGCTGTCGTTATAACAAATGTTTTATAAATATAAACATCGATTATAACACTACCATAAATGGTTTGTAAATATAAACAGCGATTTTAATGCTATCATTATAATTAATGTTTTATAAATCAAATATTTGGCAACATCGATTATAACGCTACCGTTGTAATCAATGTTTTTCCGTAAAAGAAATGGATTCTTAGATTGAATCCGAGAGTCGCATAAGCGATATTTTGTTGGAAGTTGTGAGCTTTGATTATTTCAAAGTTGAGAATGTTGTTAAATTATGGTCTGAAAGGTAATTATACCCCAACCTGATTGACGTCATGATTGATGGGGAAATGGTTAAGGTCCTATAGTGAAGATTGGTTAGCAATATGTTTAGTTAATAAATGGTAAATGGTTTGAGTTATTATAACGATGTTTTTATAACATCGGGTTAATTTAAAGGATTTTGAAATGTTTTCTCAAATAAAATGAGAGATATTTTCTACGTGTAGAAAATGAAATGAATTGGTTAACGAGGAATTAAGAAAGGAAATATGGAAATATTTTCCGATATTAATAAGGTATATATTCTGAATATAGAAAATAAGGATTCATGAATATTTAGAAATGTTTTCTAACTAGAATAATAGATATTTTCTCGAATAAAGAAATTAGGATATTAAGAATGTTTTTCCAAGAATCGAGAGTGAAAATAGAGCTTTAAAAGGATACGAAAGATGGGAAATGGCAATTGGAAACGATAATATAATAAGGAATTAATATAAAAAGGGGCCAGTGTTGTTTGTTGTTTGATCGGTAGAATTGCCAATTGGAAACATGACCGCTGATTGTATGGATGTTTCTTTTATAGTTAAATCACCAACTATTAAAGTTTTGATTTATTTTATACCTCCATTGTCAATATGGAGAGACCGGGATCAGATTTAATATCTGAAAACCGCTCCGTATTGGCATAAGCGTTACAAATCAACTTATGCTGAAGATGATTGAAGATGGAGTAAAGTGCAAGGGCTGTTATGTTAATCCTAGGTAGAAATTGCCCAAGATGGATTGATGGAATAGTGCCTTCGGTTGTTCAGTCCCAGGACAACGTGTATGGATGGATCTGACAATGGTGACAAGATGTTCTAAAAGGAAATAATGACCTCAAGCTTCATTACCCGGGAAATGACAGAAATCGGGCAGGCAACGTGGCCATGTGGGTCATTCCCATTAGGGGTATTATCACCTGACCTAGAGAAAATTCATTTTCTTCTTATTCTATTCGTTGCTGTATGCTTTCGGTAACGGTTGCTGATCACAACCGTTGGTGATAATATGCTCGATAACTCAAGTTAAATGAGTGGTCAGCCATGTGTGGGTCGGGTTGCAAGACGTTCTTGTTGAAACAAGTGTATTCCCCTCAAGAGATACACTATCGGGAGGTGTGGATTGGTCTTACGATTATCATTTCTTTCGAAAGAATTTTTAAAGTTAAACAAATGGTTGGAGTTTACTCACACCAGTCCCATGACTGACCCAGAGTTTATTTCATTTGTTTTCCCTAAACTCTTGGGTGCCCAAATTTGTACGGGCAGTCAAGTTGTCGGGATTTTACACATTCACTTGGAGGAGTTTGAAGCAAGAGGCTTCACCAGTTAGCTATAGACTATCATATTTTTCCTCTGTGTATTATGTTCGTATCTGGAAACAGGTATTTATAAATGTTCCAGAAATAGCTGTTGTGCTTGATGATGGTATGTATATAAAGTTACTGAATTGTATTTCAAAATTTATTTTATCTAATATATGTTATTCGTTCCGTTGTGAGTTGGTAATCTTCGTTTTCTTCTATTCTAATATTTCTTTCTTTCTATTTCTCATCCTCTAACTTCTTTCTACTAATGATTCGTATTCCTGTGTCATTTGGGTTAGATGTGTGGTGTTATTAGTCGACTCAAAGGGTACGGAAATTCGGGCCATTACACCATTATTCGTTGTGACTGAATGACTCAGCCACTTGTAGAATTTGTAGGCGCCTCTGAGAAGGTCTTTGGCTCATGATCGAATGCCCTAGTAGGGATCTTTCAAAATCCAGTGTTTATATCGCTTCCCAGCCATGTATTAATGGCATCGACGATAAATCGAGTGCCCCTCAGGGAGGTCTTTGGTTCAGTATATGTCGCAGCCGGACCATGTATATATGGAACGGACGATTGACTGAGTGCCCCTCAAGGAGGACTTGGGTTTGTAAGCCCGGTATGTGTCGCAGCTGGACCATGTATCAATGGTACTGGCGATTGACTGGGTTCCCCTCGGGGAGGACTTGGGTTTATAAGCCCAGTATGCGTCGCAGCTGGACCATATATCAATGGTACTGGCGATTGACTGGGTGCCCCTCGGGGAGGACTTGGGTTTATAAGCCTAGTATGTGTTGCAGCTGGACCATGTATCAATGGTATTGGCAATTGACTAGGTGCCCCTCGAGGAGGACTTGGGTTTATAAGCCCAGTATGTGATCGCAATCCGGCCATGTGTTAATGGCATCGACGATCGACTGGGTGCCCCTTGGGGAGGACTTTGGTTTGTAGGTTGCGTTGTTCCATGGGGAAGACGCTAGTTCATTTATCGGGTTTTACCACGATTTGTTAGAACTAGGGCCTTAGACCTTGCAATTAAGAAGGTGCCACTTTAGTGAAACTTGCAGTTTTGTTGGTTGTCTGAACGTTGCATCATTTGACCATTCAGCTCCTGGTTTCCCTTATTTGCCAGGCTTTGCTCCACACTCATATATTTGTTGCAAATGATGCTTTGAGCATTGAGCAATGGGAGCTTGAGCTATCCCAATCGGGATGCGCCTGATCACCAGGCTCTGCTAAATTCTCCCATTGACAAGATATGAGTTGTTTGGGATCATCCATGGTCCTGGTTTTATGATGGTGTCCATGATTTGACTAAGCTCCTCCAATCTTGGTATGGTTTGCTGTGCCCTAGGAGCTGGGTAGTTTCAGATTCTCTAAAATTCGAGTTGGATATTTGCCCCCACCTTCACAGCTTAATGTCGCTTTTTGGTAAGTTTCTCCATGTGATGTTGTATGTTGTTGCATCGTTCCATGAGGCAGACGTCTTGGTTTTTAATTTGATGCTCGTTTTAACGAGCAATCTTGCTTATAAAACAAGTGGCTTGGACCCCGCCTCTCATGAGGTACTTCCTTTGATGGATAATGCAATTGATGTCGTCTGAGTTATCATGATTTGAATGCATGGCAAGAGTTGCATAATTTTTACTGGTTCACGATGGGGCAAGGATCATTTGAGCAATCTGCAACATTCATTCGATCATTAGTGATTCTTGTTCAATTTGTTTTAATGAAAATTTCACAAATATAAGATCGAAATGAGAAAGCATTAATAACAAAGTTGATATCCTGTTACAACCCCTCCCTTTTACCATAAGAGGTTTATAATTATAAGGAATTATATAAGCTTTCCCCTAGGATACGAAGAGTGCATTATCCAGAGAAATGCAACAATTGATCACAAGGGCAGGCTTCTGGGATCTAAATTCCATCAACAGTCTTTAAGATGTAAGTCCTTAAAGTTGCTTTTATTTCTGTAGGAATTGCTGAACCTGTAGGGCATTTTCCAAAGTATCCGGGCGACCTTTCACTCTCTTCCAGGTTCACTTAGTTAAACGGAAATTGTTTGCCATAGTAGCGAGCTTTGGTGTCGCTACATTCCACGGTGGAGTCTTACTTCCATGATTTGGTTGGTTGACAAGAGCCCTTTAGCATCCTTTGCTTTGGTATCCTATAGGTAGAACTGCTATTTGAACTTTTTGGTTGGATCAGAGAACTGGTCTATGGACTTATGCAGCGGCTTCATGAACCATAATGACGCTGCACCTTTTAAGTATAGATAAAAGTATGTGCGTCCCACCTCATCCATTGCCTTAGCTGTATTCATTTGCTACTTATCACCGAACATGAAGTAGTTTGGATCAATAAAGTCGTTGTATGGTGGTAGGAAAAGAGGAGTGAGCTCCTCTGGACATTATGTGTAACGACCCGGAATTTTGGGGCCAATTTAAAATTTTTATTTTAGAAATTTTAAGGGAATTTTAATATTTAAAATAATTTATTTTAAATAGGAATGACTAAAAATTTATTTTAAAACAAATAAATTCAATTTAATTATAAAAGGAGTTTAAAACAGCGCTGCAGTTTGAAAATTTGAACTTTGACTGACTGTACAGGATTCATTTTAAATCAGAATTGAGTGAAACCAGAAATATTTAAACCTGTTTAATCATATCTTTCTAACGAATCTGAAAAACTGAAATTTCGTTCTAAAAATCAAAAGTTATGGCCAATTCAATTTTTAGAAAAGTCGTTGTAGAATTTATATATATATATTATATAGGGCCGGAAAGGCTACCTTTCATATTTGAAGGAATTTCGACTCGAAACCACTTCCATTGAGTTCGGAATGACGTTCCTGCAATGAAAAATAGTAAACACTTATATATTTTGAGTTTCAGAATATATTTGTTTAAAAATGTATTTTTAATATTAAATATATTGGCCTTAAAAATAGTCATTTTTCAAACGACCTCGGTTTTCGACGAAACCACTTTTGTTGGAACCGGAATGTCAAATTATTGCTAAGTTTCAATTTTCATAATTTTTCGAATTAATATGTGAGCGTGGCGAAAGAAAACGTGTTTTGTCAGTTTTAGTCAAATTTAATCGACTTGAAAATGGCCATTTTTCAAACGGTCTTAGAATCCGACGAAATTAGTCTCTTTAGAACCGTATCATCAAAACATAACTAGAAATAATTTTTCTATAATTTTTAGAGTCAGTATGTGGCCCCGATAATTTAAAATATACGTTTGAATTTAATAATTAAATGATTTTTAATTAAATTTAAAGAAAAACATATCGTAACAGCCGAGTTGGGTTACGAAACATGTTCCATTGCGTCCGGGATGGGGGTTATTAGCTAGGGGCGACACTTGTTGGGTTTGATTTGGAGTTCGTGACTTTAAACAAGAATTATCAGAAATAAAAAGGAAATTAAATTAATATATACTAGTATATATACCCCTAGGATACGCCGTATTATACACAAACCCTAATTCCACCTTCCAGCCGCCGTCTTAAGGAATTAATGGCCAGAAACTTCTGATCGTTCCCCCTCTTTTTCTTCTAAATCGTTCCATGAAATCAAAAATAACAAAAACAGAATTGAAGAGCGCGGTGAGGACAACCGAATCAACGGTCATGATCTGAGTTAATTTCGTATCCCGTCCGATTTAAAGGCTCAAAGGCCAACGCTTGGAGGCCGTTTTCAACGTCCTAGGGCCCACCGAGCTTCGCCGTACTCACAGCGGGGGAGGCTTTGGCCATGGCGATCGGCGTGGTGTTCCTGGATGCAGCTCCGGTGGCTTCTGGCGAGTGCAAGTGGCGGTTTGTTTCTGCGAAGATGGGTTCGGTTTCGTGAAGCATGGTCCAGGAGTGAATGATAGTAGGAAGAAGGGATTAAAGGGTAAATGAAGGATTAGAAGATAATTAATTTAAATAAATTATTTAAATAGTTATTAAATGTTTAAATGATGATAACTTGACCAAATTAAATCGGAATTCAAAAATTTCAGAAGCTATGGAATCCTTGAATCGAGATCTTCATTCCAGAACTGACTAGAGTTGAAACCGAGCACGTTGAAAATTCAAGAATTTCAGATCTGAATAAAAATCAATGTGAGATTTTTGTTTTTAAATTAAAATTATTTATTTATTTATTTTATTATGAAATTTATATTCATTTTGTATAAAATGCATGTGGTGTCTTGTATATAATTTTGTAGAAATGTTGATTGGTTGTATTACGATGAATCACTGAATGAATGTGTGTATCATGTTTGTTATCCAAGCCGAATTTTCATAATTTCCTTTTTTTTAGTTGTTGGAATTGACACTAATATTAATTATAAAATTAGATTCGAATAATATTATCATTTCTGTTGTCATTTTATACAAAACAAAAATAGTCGTTTTAGTCAATCCTCTTGGTTAAAATGTTTTGATTTGTGAAAGAAAATCACACTTTTTGATTGAATCATGATTAGTGAAATAAAATGACATCATTGATTAAATTTAGATTAACAAGAAAAAAATATTCCCTGTTGTTAAGATAGTCTAGTTGAGATGAAAATATAAATTTTGTCAAAACATGTTAATTAGAATAAAAAATTACATTTTTATCAAAACATGTTATTGAAACCAATTTAACATTTGTGTTAGCATGTTTAGAAATTAAAATCTTATTTTTAGTGAAAAATGTACATTAGAATTAGATTAACATTCTTTGTTATAAGATATTACACTGGACAAAAGAATATTCATTTTTGTTGAACATGATTAGTGATAAAATAGCATTTTTGTAACACCCCGCCTCCGCCAGGGTGACTCTTGCAAGCACTCTGACTTTGGAGGAGCGTTTGAATCAGGTAAACATGCATAATGATATATCAAGGCAGAACAAGAACATATGTATATATGTAAACAGAGTAAATATCATAGATAAAACAGCGGAAGTTTTCAAAACATTTCAAAACAAGTCTGGTACAACATAGCTTTCCAAATAAACAAGTCTAGATAAAACAACATCAACTGAAAAACTGAAATACATAAGTGCTATCCCCAAATAAGTGGTAACCATAGCTATCATGTCGAAACCGTACATGAGCTGAAAATCCCTCAAGCAAGCAATCCGAAATCCAAGCTAAGCTCCAGTATTCCCTCCCTGAGAACCGGGGGGGGGGGGGGGGGAACGGAAGAAAAAGAGGCGAAAGAAAACAGGTCAGTCAAAAAGTCTGAGTAAGCCCTACTACAATCAATGTAAACTGATAAAGTTAACTGGCATGAGCAGCAGGGATGAACATAAGGATAACAACATACTAGCATGATGATTAACTAACAAGGTAGATAAAGGTGTCATCGCATAATCAGGATTAAGGTTTTGCACCACAGGTGTACTAGCAAACTAACATGACTTGAATAAACAAGTATTGATCCCTTGGCCCAAGCTTTGGCCCAATAACATGAAGTGACCCTCATACGAGATCCAATAACATGAAGTGACCCTAACACAAGGTCCAACCAGACGATCTAGTCGATCGGCTCCCTAAGCCTAACTCGTCACGTGTTGGTGTCAATACGGCCCAAACATAATTGTAGTCAGACTGTGCAGGGTCTCCCGTTGGGTGTATCAAGCCCTAGGGTAGCAACCCCTGGACACCATAAATATGAGTGCACAGTCTCGATCTACTGGTACCCGTGCATGCTTTCCCCGGCTTCGGACTATGTGCACGACCATGGTCCACCCGGAACTACACCGGCGTACCCTCTGCCGTCGCTTTTGGTCGCTTACCTCCAGCCCAGTAATCGTGCCCCCACCCTAGCTTAGTCCCTAGGTTCATGATGATACTAACTTGGGATTACTGCTGGAGTGGGCCCCCCATTGCTAGGATTTTTCTAGTGGGTTAAGTACGGTTTAACCCTCTTGCTAATCATGGATTAACTTGGTTAAGTGTAACGATGAGTTCACGACTTAACCCCGATTAATCCACCGAGCCCAAATTGGTTAAGTACTAAGTGGACCATGACTTAACCCTAATCATGAGGCATTAATTAATTTAATGCGCCTTAACCTCTCACATTAGACTTTGTTGCGGTTACTAGTTAAGCCGGGCGGGTCCGGGTAGCTTTACACCACAACTTGGTCTAACCTCGGGTTCAAGGTACAACATGGCCAACTTCTCACATTGGGTCCTATTGTTTGTAGCAACTAGTTAGGCCGGTCGGTTCTGGGTAGGTTTACGCTACAAACTCAACCCAACCTCGAGTTGGTCACACTTATCTTTTCTAAGTGCCATGTCCATCATGTTTCCAAAACATGTTACAAATTTTCAAGCAATTGGGTAAACCTAACTTAATAGGTAAATTCCCAATGGGTAGACCTAACTTAATAGGTAAATTCCCAAGCTTATGTTTTTATGTCTTTTAAGTTTACCCAACCCCAAACGCAATCCCATCGCTTACATATCGCAATAGCGCATAAAGGATAGAAAGAGGGAACTTGGCATAATCATGATATAAAGGTGTTGAAGCCACAAGTTTGACATGGTGGCATATGAAATGTTCATGTGTTCATACACTTGCATATTACATTTTTAGGCCCCAAAAGCATGCATAAAACCAAACTTGGCATATTGGTGATACATGGTATTAAATGACATGTAGAAATGGCCATAAGTTCGCATTTAGCCTCACATGCAAGTTATCATAAGGGATATGATAACTTACATGTTGCTAAAATGCAACCTTTAGCATAAAGCTTCAAGCTTTATGTTCATAAACCCAAGATAAGCTTGCATAACATGTTAACATGAACAAAATGTTCAACCCAAACTTGCATAGCATAACTTGCATATCGTATGACAACTTGCATATCAAACTTGCATAACATAACTTGCATATCATATGAAAACTTGCATATCAAACTTGCATAACATAACTTGCATATCATATGACAACTTGCATATCAAACTTGCATAACATAACTTGATGAACTTGCATATCATTTCATAGCATACTTGCATAACATGATAAACTTGCATATTACATCATAGAAAACTTGCATATCATGCATTTAACTTTAGAGTCTAAGTATGAAAGTAGAATAGGGCTTACAATGCTTATGAAGACTCAAATGAGTATAGCAAATATAAGAAAGCCCTTATGCAACCAATTTAACCCAAAAATGCAAGCCAAAATGATCAAAACCCTTCCTTTATGATGCAAATATAGAAACTTGACTTGAATGCAAGCTAATGATGCTCATACAAGTTTGAAAACACTTGTATGCATGGAAAATCACTTAGAAATTGATTTAGGAATTTTTATGAAGAGAGTGGAGGCCATGAGAGGATTGATTTTGCCATAGTTTAGTTGCTAGAATGAATAATGATGATTTATGGTAGGTTAGGGTCTTATTTATAGATTAGGCAAGTGTTTTAGGCCATAGGATTAAACCCTAGTTCCAATCTCAGTCCTCAAAACCGAATCTGGCCCCCAAGCTCAACACAATCTCAAAATGGTGCACCAGGCTAAACAGCCCGGCTGGACCAAGTCGACAGCCAAGTCGACAGGGCTGTCGACTTGGGTCCAACCAAGTCGACTCCCAAGTCGACAGGGCTGTCGACTTGGGTGTTCTGGCGGGATTTTTCCCGCCTGGCCCAAACTGGCCCAAATTTCCAATTTCAAACTTGAATTTGAAATCTGTTTTTACTTAGAAATTTTCTAAAAACTTCGTTGGGCCTTAATCGGGTCATACAGACTCCGATTTTCGAAAACTCAGACTCTATTTCGCGTATTTTTCCGAGACGAACGCAATGGCATAGCCCGTTTCCCTTGATTCAGATTTTAGAATTAAATTCTGCCTCAATTTATGTTATAACAGGTTATTGGAAATACGGGTTGTTACAATTTTTGTCAAAACATTTCTTTTTGTTCATGTTATAAGAATGAACATAAAATATTTCTTTCGGGCATTTTATATGGATGAAAATAAACCATTCTTTTTGGGCCATTTTATAAGAATAGTACAAAAACATTTATTTTGTTAAGAATGAAAATGAAAGGCACATTTTTGTCAAATGTAAAGAATAAAAACATTCTTTTTATCATTTAAAAAGAATGAAGTAAAAATACTCATTTGTTTACATTGAAATGAATTAGATCAAAATTTTCAATTGTTTACATTGAAATGAGTTAGATCAAAATACTCATTTGTTTACATTGAAATGAATTAGATCAAAATTGTCAATTGTTTACATTGAAATGAGTTAGATCAAAATACTCATTTGTTTACATTGAAATGAGTTAGATCAAAATACTCATTTGTTTACATTGAAATGAATTAGATCAAAATTGTCAATTGTTTACATTGAAATGAGTTAGATCAAAATTGTCATTTGTTTACATTGAAACGAATTAGATCAAAACTGTCATTTTGTTTACATTGAAATCATGTTTTACATTAAAACACATTTTTAACGTAATATTAGAAACAGAGGGAAAGATTTATGTTTTATTATGAAATCATGTTTTACATCAAAAACACAGCTTTGATGTAATGTGAGAAATATAGAAATGATTTATGTTTTAAAATAAAAACTTGCAAATTAAAAGTTACATTTTTTTTATTTACATTCCTTGATGTAAATAAACATGAATTGAAAAGTTGAAATTTTATTTTGCATTCCTTGATGCAAATAAAACTTGAAATAAAAAGTTGAATTTTTATTTGCATTCTTTGATGTAAATAAAACATGAATTAAAATGGTTACATTCTTGTTTGCATTTTAGATGCAAATAAAAGCCTAGTTTAAGAAATTACATTTTTCATTTGCATTTTTGATGCAAATGAAAGCATAGAATAAAAACATAGAAAAAGTTATATTTCTATTTACATGATAGTTGGAAATAAAAAGGATTGAGTTTAAGAGTTATATCTTTATCCACATTTTAGATGTAAATAAATGACAGAATTTAAAAGTTACATTTTTATATACACTTCAGTTGTTATAAAAATGATAGAATTAAAGGATTACATTTTTAGTGTAATATAAAAGATTACATTGATATACACTTTAGTGGTTACACTTCCATTTACAAGTTACCCGACTTGTTTATGCGATTGGGACGATAATTTTCACACATCGCTCAAGTGCACAAATAATTTATTATTTGTTTGATGGATGAAACCCCACACGGGTATTGGGATGATATTGGATACACACTAATCCCAATATTTAGTTATCTGTCAATCGATGGATTGACAGTCTGTGAGGAGCGTCAGTTATTTACTTTAATGCTCACACAGTTATAAATTCCACTTTGGTCGTCATTTGGATGTTTGATAATTATTTATAACGATTGTTGATTTCATACAATATATGGTTGTTGATTGAGTCACATTCCAATAAAGAATATTCTAGAAAAGAATATCTTAGAAAATATACTTTGAAAAGAATATTTTAGAAAAGAATATATTTTTATTGAAATGCACTAGTTATCAACTAGAATAAATCATTAAATTTAGATTTAATAAAGTTTTTCAAATTTTGTCAATATTTAATTGAAATTTAATTAAATAAAGTGGATTTGGGTTTGTCGTGAATAGTGTCTTAAATAAAACTATTCTTAAAACCCATATGAAAAGAATAAACTTTTAATTTAGCTTATTAAAGTTTTAATTATATTTAGTAAATGAGAATAAAATAAAAGGTGAGTTGGGTTTATTTTGAACTGTGTTTCTTAGCGACATTTGTTCTTTAACCCGACTGACGATGAAAATATGATTTTGGAATTTATAAATCTTTTATTAAGATTTAAACGGAAATTTTCCAAAAGTAATGTTTTCAAATTTAATATGTTAAATTGGAGTCGAATGGAATTTGAATTAATAATAACCGAGATAAGCTTCGGTAAAAGAAGACCGATACTACATACGGAATTTAAAAGGCTTTGCCGTTATTCCATTTATATTATGGGTCGGATACAGAAATTTACAACGATTATGTATTGATTTGATTTCTGTGAAGATTCCATATTTTATGGAAGATTATTTTGGGTTTACCATGAACTATGTTTTTAAATGACATTAGCTCTTTAACCCAGTTAAAGACAAGATAAATTTCTTGAATTTAAATAATCATTGAATAATGATTTTTAATATCTAAAATCAAATTGACATTTTAATAAATCTCTTATAAGAAAGTTTTAAGTGTAATGTTAGAGAATTTATCTTTGATAAAATAATTTGAATATGTTTATTTAAAAGAATATTCTGAGTTGGAATAAGGCGTTGGATGTGTTTTTACAGTACTCGATTTTTAATTACAGAAATACGAGAGTTATTTGGAAAGACCGGGTTTAACCCATTCCAAATAATTCCTATGACGATGAAGAGTCGAAGATGAAGACGGTGGTTGAAGACCGACGATCTTCACATCGAATGGATGTGTTGCTACAGAGACCCTGATGGGAGTAGCTACCTTGAAGGGATTTCAATGGTGGCCGTCCGGACTATTGTTGATTGTTCGGATTTGGTTTTCGCTCAGACCTAGAGCATAAGCTAGTAAATGGATGCGTGCCTGACATTGGATTTCATTCCGTGTGAATTAAATCTATTTCTGTTAATGTATGTCTGGTTGGTGGTAAAGGATTTATCCTCTGCTTAACACCCTGGTATATATTAATAGTGATTGATCGCATGGCGTGAATTGTCAATGTGGCATGCCAAGATGCAATTGATCAAGGCTTTTGTTGAAAAGCAGGGCCTTGTGGGATGATCAAAGCATAGCCTATTACGACATAGCTATGTGTATATCGTGACTTCGCGAGCCTCACACCCCGGTATGAGTCAAAAACGGGATATGGACTGCAGGGAGTGCACACGTTTCTTTCTAGCTAGTGGTAGTGTCAGTGCTTTAACACGGCCTGACATTTTACTTATGTGGATGATGGATTTTGAGGTGCCTCGGATTTTTATAGGCCGATAGTGGTCATATTATAGGTTCAAAGGAACCGGGAAGCGTGTGTTCAGGCATAATTAATCCACTTCCCTTAGGTAGGGACCGGCCCAGAAGATCCAAGGGTTCACTGCGGGGGATCCTGAAGCATTTGCTAGAGTGTCTCGAATCGGAGAGGAGCTTGTCCCTAGCCTCGACTCATGATGGAAATCCAATTTCCAATACGACCTTGTGGTTTTGATTGTAGAACTAGTATGGCGACATAGTAGGATGGGGTACTATGTCTTCTATGATTAATACATTAGGATTGAGATTATTTTTGAAATATATATACCCATAGATATACACACTAATATTAACTATGTTTTATCGTATCAAGAATTTTTGACCATTATAAGGTAAAACCCCATCCTCCGGTTTGCGTTGCATTGTGTGATGGGGCTTGGGTCTTATAATGGTTTCATTTTTCTAAAAAGCATTGCGTTGTTTAACGATTTACTTTAATTTAGGCACTGGCAATCCAATGGAGAAAACACGTTCCGCATTAGCGGCGTGGTCCTGTGATTCGCCTTATTATTAAAAAGTTAGGTTAGATTTCTCATACCAGTCCCATGACTGACCTGTAGTTTGTTTCACTGGCAAACTCGGGTGCCCTTATTTTCCACACGGGTAGTCGAGTAGCTTTTTGCAGATATATTTACAGGATCCTGGCTTACAGCTGAAGAGGTATTCGGAAAGCTCTGTATCCGTGTATTCCTTCCAGTTGTATATTTGTATCATTTTTCCGCTGCTATTTAAATGTAATTTAAAACTCTGATATTATTGTATTTCTATTTTGTAATAAGTATTCATACTCTGTTATATTCTTGTACTCTGATGTAATTGTTGTTATCAGCAATAAAATGTTTTTCAGTTTGTGCTCTAATGTGTATTGTTCTCAAAGCAATCCAGGCTTTCCTTTACTGGGAAGTTTGGGTTGTCACATTATGCTTGAAGGACCCTTTCGATGAATAGAGTTTCACTAGGAGGGAAGTACCATTCCTTTCCACCGTCATTGCGATCTTGATTCTTTTTCATGATATGTTTTGTCGTGTTTGCAATATACTCTTCAGTGTTGTGTTTTTCCGCAGGGCCAATTTCAATTCCATTACCGGATTGTTGCCTTGGCAATATGTCGCGGTTCAAGAATCGAGGAAGTGCCCCTTGTGCAGGACTAACGAAATTTGGAGTATTTCGATCAAAATGACTTCTGACATGGTGATTGGTGCCTTTGACGTTGGCTCTATCTTTATCATTTTCCCAACCTCCATTACCTTCTGTATCATTGTGGTGATTTGATCAGAGGCTACCAAACTTGTGTTCCCTTCAAGGTTGATATGGATCTTTGGAGGAAGAGCGAGATTGGCTTGAACGTTTAGAAGAATATTCATTTCGTCCATGAGAGCCTGATTAGCACCCGTTAGAACTTCATTTGAGGTTCTCATTTGAAATGAAAGCGATTTGGACGACATTGAGATGCTAAGTGTATGGAGATAACGATGCATCAACTTGCACAGTCGAAGGTTGTTAGTGATGTTGATGCAAGGAAGAATGATTAGTTAAGGTGTATCCCATTCAACTTTGAATCACATTTGAACCATGACGTCATGCTTCGAGGACTTGGTTCCCAGTTATGCTTGACGATATGAATGGTTTGTTCGTGCTCACTTTTGGCTTTTCACAACCTAAGTGTGATCTATGATCTGATTGATGCTTGGGGCAAGAGCCGACGCGGCATGTTCAATCTGCACACAACATTTGTACTCATTCTTGAGTTATATCACCTTCTGATGACATGGCTTATGCTCATCTGAATTTTAGTGTATGTAATGAACGGAGAATGACATGAAGGTATTTGCAGCATAAGGATAATGGCATAAACGTGACAGCATGAATGGAGAGATGATTTGATCGTGGAACTATGTGCAGCACAAATGGTCCGATGCCATGAATGATTTTGACGACTTGGGCAGCTTGATGATATAGTTCAGAACGATTTGATCTAGCCACCATTTCGAGCATGGTTCTGAACTTTGAAGGAAGGCTCCTTAAGATTGAGAGAGGCCCGAAGGAAAGCGATGCGAACGTGGCCCCACTATGGGCGCCAAATGTTTGATTCAAAAATGACTCAAACACCAATGGTGTGAAATCACTCTTCACCAATTATGGTTAGAAATTAAAAGGGCCACAATCGCAAAATAAATGGAGAAAAACAAGTAAAAGACACGGGATTTTTATACTGGTTCGATTCGAGATGAATCTACGTCCACTTTTCAAGTATTCTTCATCATTATAGAGAGAATTACATATTTTATCGTCTCATACATCGCGTTAATTAACTTGACCACTTTTTTTGTAATTCTCCACTTTTTGCGCTCTTTCTGCTTTGGATTTCACTTGAATTCGAGAAGGAATGGATTGGATCATGTAATTATATACTTTTCCTTGGTTCCATCATGAAAATGGTGCTAGATCCGTGCTTTGAAGACGAACAATGGCGATTTGGAGACTACTTGGAGTGGATTAGAGTGTGAATTAATGGTGCTTAGTGAAGATAAGATCCATTTCACGTAGGAGGAAGAAGGAGAGAATTTTGGCGGTCATTAATGGAGTTTTTAGAAGCTCTAGAGTGGTCTAGGAATGATTTTAGCAGCCCTTTGGGGTAGTGGAATCGGTCCCTTCAATTATGGAGAAAGGGGCTATTTATATGCGAAGTTTAAGGGTAGTGGAAGTCTCGTAATTATGGAGTGTAGAGTTTGGGTCAGGCATAAACTTGGATCGGGCTAAAACTAATTACAGAAATCCCACTGGTCCACTTTACAGCTGTGCACAGCTTGCGCATTCCATAAATTACAGTTCTGCCACCGCGTTTTATTTACGTACCGATCCAACTTTGCATTCACTTTTACCCCAACCAGGACTGTTCAAAGAATGCACCGATCCATTCTTTGTTCTTTTTAGGACCGATCCATGCAACTCTTCAGGACGATCCACGTGTAATAAACCAGACCGATCCAATATAATCATAGCACTATGATTTCTTCATAGCCGACCCAACTGAAAAGTGTCCACATGTATACTCCTATTCAGCACGTCCTCTCATGGGCTTCCACGTGCCCGATTTTATTACAACCTAGGACCATTTTGCTATATAGAGAATGTTGCTCCACACAAATACTTGTACCCTATCGAACAATTCACGGTAGCTGTGTCCACTGATGCCGCTCATTCTTACTGCCATGTCACTATTCTAGAATAGACCGACCCAATATAATAGTGCCGACCCGTATGCATTGTTATGTGATGCCACCTCCTTCTTCTTTCCTGGATGTAATTGACCGACCTGATGTAGTGATCGATCTGGTTTTTTGCAACTGACCAACCCTGTTCTTCGGTACTGACTGACCCGGTCCGTTGGTACTGACCGACCCATATGATTGAGGCTGATCCATATTTGCGACCTACACGATCCATTCTAAATGGACCGACCGGACACTTTGAACTATATTTTAACAGGGTTAACAATGTCTAAGGGAATAAGTATAATAAATCAAGGAGTTGTGATGCTTGTGAGTGTACATCACAAAAATACTAAGTATATAATCAAAACTTGATATGGCTCGTCCGCTAATTGTGTAAGGTTTCCATGGAGGTGCCCTTAGTACTTCGAGAATGGTCCTCATGCACCAGGATTAGAGTTATCCTTCCAAAGTGTTATACCCAGCTACCCAGAGTATTATAAGAATAACATAATTGGTCGTGCTAAGACCTAATGGATTGCCCTGGCATGCCAAACATCTTAAACTATCACCAAAAAAGAGGTTTGACTACACCCTATAGGTTCGTCAACCCAACTGAACATGTCTCATATCTCTGGTTTTAGTCATTTCCGATGATGAGGCTACGTCCGACATTTTAGCTCAAGCATGATAACAAAGATAGATCATGGAGTGCTATTTGGATTCACTCACTACAAAGGCTTTGGAATCTAATGCAGAGTTCCTGCATCTTAAAATATCTTGGAATCATACCTGGATTACATACCCTAACCGGTCTTGAAATCACACATGGATTCCAACATCCAAAATAATATCGATTCTCCTCCATTGAATATGTATACGTTTTTCAAAGTGATTACAGTTCATGTCATCTCTTACGAGTACACATTCTTGTTTACCTGGTGCTCTACAAACCAAATGATTGATTTTCCAGCTAACTCCACTCCGGCTCTATTGAAAATTGACAAACAATACATAAGAGCGGGGATCACCCCATAACTGTTTAAGTGGAAGGATCTCCTTATCATTTGCCCTACAAGAGCCACGATCTTATACATACCACATAACACCACCAATGGTAACTGTACCACATAATTCTTGTGTTTCTTCATGATATTCCCTAAGTTAAATCCTTTAGTGTTAAGTATGAAAACATTCCACATCACAAGTTTAAAAGGATTTCTCATTGGTTAATATTCGATAGTTGATTATTTAATTGATTATTTAACTATGAATAAACATCCACACAATCACATTGATTTATATTCACTTTTCCATAGAAAACACTGAGCCTCGTTTAATTAAATTCTTATTAATTGAATTTCTGCGTATACTTGCTAAATATTTCCATATACTTATCTCAGGGTATACTATACTTTCGATACTTAGAAAATATATTCATAAATTTTTAAGGAAAGTTCCTTTACTTCAAATCATTGTTAATGGGTCTAAACCTATTTATTTTCAAAACATAGTTTGCTAAACATTTACATATAAATATTGCCTATAGATTGATTAATAGAGCAAACATAAACTGAGAGGATGTTGTTAATGGCGGCCACAAAATTCTCTTCTTCTTCCACCTCGTTTGATTCTTCTTTTCCCCCTCTTCCGCGATCTTCTCCTCTCAAACCTCCAGATCCACCTCCCTCTAATTCTATTCCTTCTTCTCAGCAAGATCCTGCTGCTAGAATCAATCCTGGAAATCCTTTGAGTGCATCTTTTCCATTATTTGTGAAATCGGATTATGCATCGCTTTTCAGATCTCAACCTCGTAATGCTGGTTCTTATCAGCCACAGCAATTTGAGATTCTCATAGATGGATCGAAGAATCCTATTCCGGATCAAGTCAAAGCTGAAGGGAAGAAATATTGGAGTGACACCTTGGTAGGATTTTTTTTGATGGTACACTATCTTTCTCTGTTGTTTCGAATTTTTTAAACAATAGATGGAGACTTCTTGGTTCTGTTGATATTAAATCTGATGGATATAAGTTTTACCTTAAGTTCTCTAATAATTCTGGTCATGACAAAGTTTTACAAGCCAATCCTCTTTTAATTCATGGGAGAATGTTCATTATAACAACCTGGGATCCATTTATTGGATGCTCACAAAGTCAAATTAGAAAAGTACCAATTTGGATTCAATTATACAGGATTCCAACAATACTTTGGACGTTGATGGGTATTAACTGGCTAGTGAATCATATTGGACCTGTAATTTACTTTTAAATTAGTACTGAGAGGTTAAATATGTTTAGTTACGCTAAGGCCCTAGTGGAAATTTCTCCAGATTATGATCTTCCAGACAATGTAGTAATTGATGATTTAGGAGATAAGTGTCCGCCAGTGAAGGTTGCTTATGATTGGGGACCTAGGATTTGCACTTCATGTAAAAATTTGGGCATGATACTAGTTTTAGTGAAATTTTTTCAGATTATAAAAAGGATGATCATAATCAGAGTTATGAAGAGGAGGTTAAAGTAGCAGAGGTTGTTAATATGAATAGGAAACAGAAGAATATTCATACTAGTGCAAATAATAGTGCATGGAATTATGTTCAGCCTAAATGTAAGAAGGAATGGGGAAGGAAAGGTCCTAATACTAATATTAACAAAGATAAATTTGTTGGATCTAGTAAAGAGAATGACAATCATTTTGATGTTTCGAATTCTATTGATATGATGGAAGACTCTGTTTTAGGCAATGGCATAAATGACTATGACAATCAGGTTGATAAGAGTACTGGTTTTAATCATAAATCTGTTGGAACTAGTAATGATTCAAATGTTGGTGATGATCATAATATTGGTGATGGTGATATTATAAATCAAAGTAATGGTGATGGTGATGGTGCAAATATACTACAAGGTTATGGTGTTGGTGTTGATCAAAATGTTAATAAAGGTGATGGTAATAGTAAGGATTTATCAGCAAAATAGGATAAGGAAGTGAATGTGGATATTGTAGAAGAGCACCTATTTGGAAATTTGTTTGATTAAGGAAACATGGACTCTGCTTCAATTTCTGGATTAGGCTCTTCATTGGCTGCTTCCTCTTTTTCTGGTTTGAACAACTTTGCTTCTTTCTCTAACTCAACTTTATCAATGTCTTGCTCTTTACTGTTCAGCCCCAAGGTTCCTTCGTCTATTTCTCTATTTGGGGTCATTTTTGATTCCTCCTATTCTAAAGGTAGCAATTTTGTTAGTAACATTGCTAGTAGTTCCAAATCTACAATTTCAAGGCCTGTTTCTGGTTCAGGATTAACATTCCGTGTTGTGAATTTAGCCTCTCCTTATTCTCAGTTAAGACCTCTTAGTCACGTGATTTTTCCTCCTCCACCTTCTCAGAGTGGTTTATCATCTTCATCTAGGCTTACTGGTAATTTTGGGCTGATGTTGATGATAAGGAACTGCCAGTTACTCCAGTTAATAGCAAAGGTCGAGGTAAAAAGAAGAAGGTCACTGTGAATTTTGATGACTTGGATGAAGTAATAGATTACAATACGAAGGATGTAATGCCTTCTGGTTGCAATTCGAAATCATATAAGAGATATACAACGAATAATCCTCAATATTGATCACTGGCGGTTCTTCTATGTCTCTCTCTTAGTATAGACATACTGTGTGATTTTGATATGCAAGTTTTTGGCAAGTCAAGGTTTATTGGACATGCATGAAGTTATCCAAGTGGTGTTTTTGTCGATACTGAGATATTTCTAGTGTCAAATTTTTGGGTTGAGGCAAGTGTTGCATTCAGTTAATTGAGGATTGAGTTTTTTTTCGGAACCACAACTGTAAATTTGTATTCTTTTTTTCATTTTTACTGCGTAATAGTGTGATATAGTGTTGTATAGTGTTAGAACAGTTGGTGCTGCAATCTTGTATTCATTGTAATTGTCTCATGTGTGAATAATATAATAATTTCTTTTTAAAAATATTGCCTATATATTTCCTTACGAATTTTTATTATAAAGAAAAATTTATTTCTAAAACAATTTACTAATTTTAAACACTTAATTAGATATAATTAATTATCTTAATACCATTATAGACAAATAAGTAATAATTTAAAACATTTATTAATAAAATATTTAACCTATTGTTTAGCCTTAAAAATAAACTTAATTGAGTAGTTTTAATCCATTTAAAACGAGAAAATTCAAGAACTTTTAATCATCATCAATGATTAAGAATTTCTTTATTTAAAACATTTATTAATTAAACAATAATTGATTAATCTTTTAAAACCTTATAAAAGAAATAACTTATTTTATAAAAATTAAATTATTTACTTCCAAATGTTATTTAATATGAAAATCATAACATAAATACGGTTCATTACTTTAATTTAAAACATTATAAATAAAATAATTATAACTTGAAATCATTATTGTAACGACTCGCCATTTTTAACCGCTCTAAGTCGATAGTCAAACCAGCTCAGAACGTTCAAAATGGAGGGTAGTTATTTAGCTTAGTAGGTTTAAATAGAATAACACACAGAATCACAACATAGAATATATAGCAGTATCTCACAGTGGAAAATTTTATACAAAAGTTATCAGAGTTAAAACAATATTTTACAGCGGAAGAAATAAAATATGTACATGAATTCTCAAAAGAATAAAAATTTACGGTTTGACGGGCTTGCACGCGCATAAGCATCTTGCATCTTCACGTTCCTCTCTAGTTTTTGCGAGCTGAAAAACTAAAATCTTCAACACTCGTATCTGAACCGAGCATTCCATGCAAAATACAAAATACTCGAGTCATAATTAATCTGTGTTCAAGTAAATTAACTTCAATAGAATGCTGAATAATGTAGTAAATCCTAACTGGTATCGCAATTGCTAGACTTTCAGAATTTATGTCTAATGTTAAAATTTAAACTCACAAATAAGACAGTGTAAATAAATAAAAATGGGAACAAATGTGCTTAAATTTAGAGTAAAGGCACATCGTGGCAGATTTGACTTGGCAGCATACAGCCAATTCAAGGGTAGAGCACATGCTCAAAGTGTAATCCAAGGATTGGCTAGGTTTCCAAGCAAGTAAGTAGGTGAATATTTTCTAATTGATTATAAAAGACCGATACTTGACTGTTTTGACGAGGCATAAATTTTTGGACCAAATCAAAGAAAGAATGGGTGACAAACTAAGCGGTGGATATAAGCATTAAGGTAGTAAATTTGAACTTATGTTACAGGTGAATTTTTTTCATATTTTATTTTGGATCCATTCATATTATGCATGTGAACAAGGTGAGTAGAGCCTACATCCAAGAAACAAATGGCTCATGCATATATTTACCGATGCAGCTTTTAAGATGTACCCAACACTCACCACAATCATACACATATATAAATAGTACCCACACGCATGAAGATGTGAAGCTTTTACTGCCGAAATATATACCTAACACAGTAAAACAAAATGGTGCGAACTTGGTTGAACAAACCAGAACAAAATGTACACAAGGGCAAGCAAACATGACAGTATTCTATATACGCACGACCGGACTGCAATAAGGCAGAAGACCTAAATCATGTCAACTAAATAATGCATGTATTATATATATATATATATATCCATATGTAGCTCGGTGTCAAAATAGCTCAGATCCGTAAAGCTAAAATATGTCCAAAGTGACCAAATAATGGTTGAGCTTTTTGAATTATATATATATATATATATAGAAAATTTCCAGGCACCGAGAAGAAGTAGCGTTTCAGGTAACTTGCATCCACTAACTTATGTCCCTTCATAACAACTCTCAGGTTACCAAATTCTCAAAGGTGAGCAACACAGATCAGTACTTCACCTAAAACTAAGGTCACAGGACTACCCAAGGATAGGGACAACTACATGTTATGAACTTATCCGTGCTTAATAGTAAATGTATATCCCAAACTGTAACGACCCAAGGATTTTCGACCCTGAAAATCAACATAAATACTTCTCCTGTATAACATGTCGACCATTCAAGAATCGGAAATACCAGATCGTTAATAGAAAGAAGTTAGAGGATGAGAAATATAGGAGATAGAAAATTAGAGTAGAAGAAATAAGATAGAAGAAAGAACTTAACAACAAAGAATCTCACAATCGCAGCAGAACAAAATATAATATATATCTATAAGCTTTTGAAAAATTAAAAACTGTATCAGAACTTATATACAACATCGGAGTACATCATATACACATCACAGCGAAAATAACTCTATATATCCAATGCTGAAGCCTCCTGCTCTAGTTCCTTCCAGATCATCTGTATGATCATGAACTACTTGACTGCCCGTACAAATTTGGACACCCAAGAGTTTAGGAAAAACACAGAAAATAAACTCTGGATAAGTCATGGGACTGATGTGAGTAAACGATTTAAAATGGCCTGCTTAACTTGTAAAATTTATTTTACAAGAAAAGATAATCGTAAGACCGATCCACACATAAACATGGAGAGTTTTTACCTTACGATAACCCAAAATAGTTTGAAATCATAACTTTTCTGATATTATAATAATGTCTAGGGTTTCCACAAATAAATTAGAATCTAGCAGAATGCTTGCATCTCACGCTCCACATACATAGTATATAAACAAAACCGCGGGCACTTATGGTTAATGGATTTCAAACTATGTGAGACGACCCGAACTTCCCCGTGAAGGAAAGCACGGATAGAATTGAGGACAAGACAAAACAGAGCGCATACGGAAGAACATTTCATTGTTATTACAACAATTCCATCAGATACAAGAATATACAGAGTATAAATGAATAAATTACATTCGATAAATATCAGAGATTACAATAAATTACATAGCAGCGGAAAAATATACAAAAGCACAACTGAAAGTGATACACGGATACAGAGCTTTCCGAGCATCGTTCCAGCTGTAAATCAGGACCCTGTGAATATAAATCTGCAAAACCAAAACTACTAGCTGCCCGTGTGGAAAATAGGGGCACCCAGAGTTTAGGTTAAAACAATAAACTCCAGGTCAGTCATGTGACTGGTGTGAGAACTAAAACAGTTATTAATCTTTATTCTTAAAGTTAGGTAAATCAAGGGACCACGCCGTATAACACGGAACGGGTTTCCTCCCAAGAATACCAGTGCATAAAACAACAGCGCAATGCTAAATAAAGGAAAATGAAGCTGTTATAAGACCCAGGTCCCATCACACAATGCAACGCAAGCCGGAGGATAGGGTTTTCCCTTATAACAGCCAAAGCATGCTTGATACGTTTAAAACACATTATTTGATACTATAATAAGTGTATAGTGTCAAAACAATTTCACATCATAAATATCAATCATAGACGGCATGGGTACCATATATCATGTCGCCGTACTAGTTCTACAATTAAAACCGCAATACACGTATTGGAAATTGGATTTCCGTCATGAGTCGAGGCAAGGGGCAAGCTCCTCTCCGCGTTCGAGACACTTTAGCAAATGCCTCAGGACCCCACTTTGATCCTTGGAATCGGCTGGGCCGGTCCTCTCTTACTTTTGAGGATTAGTTATTCCTGAACACACGTTTCCCGGTCCTTACAGACCTATATCCGAGGCGCCTCGTATCCAACAACCACACAGGTGAAAAGTATATAAATGTCAGGGCTGGTAGGTCACTGACACCACCCTAGCTAGAAAGAAACGTCGTGCTCTCCCAGCGGTCCGTCTCCCGTTTTTAACTCATACCGAGGTGTGAGGCTCGCGAATTCACGTTATACACAAAGCTATGCCACACAGGCCGTGCTTTGATCATCAACCCCAAGACTTTGCTTTTCAACAGAAGCCTTGATCAATTGCCACTTATGCATGCCACACAGGCAATTCACTCCATGCGCTTGATATCCATCAATATATAACCCCTGAGCTCGTACGTCTCAAAGAAGGGCGTTAAGCAAGAGAATAAATTCTCCGCCGCCAAACAGATATATATTTAATAGAGATCAATCACACGGACTAAAATCCAATGTCAGACACACAGTCCATTTACTAGTCCGTTCTGGGTCTGAACGAAACCGGAGGCACTTTCCTCGCATATCCATCGATCTCCAAGTACGTCTGGACGATCACCGACTGTTTCCCTCATCTTGGGTGTACAGCCCAATCAAGATCATCAGTAATCACCCAAACGATGTGAAGACTTCCGGTCTTCAACCACCGTCTTCATCTTCGACATCTCGTCGAATCGGTTATTCAGAATGGGTATAAACCCGACCTTTCTGAATAACCCACGTATATAATAAACGAATGTTACACAAACACAACAAACGCCTCATTCCAATTCAGAATATTCTTTTATTCACAAAATCACATTCTTAGGGAATTGTTCCCATTAATTTTATCCAAGATAAATTCTTCTAAATTTATCCTATAATCTTCCTTTGGATATCATTTCAAACTAGTCGGGATTAACGAACCACACCGAAGTAATTATTTATTTTATTTCCCAATCCCAACCTATATATCCCATGGAGAAAACTGGTAATACTCCACATCTAACACCACGGTGTTATCGGTAAAATTAATTACCATTTCACGTTCAAATCTAATTAAAGATTTAACTATCGCTTTGGAGCAAAACTGGTGGTACTCCACTCTCGATCACTTTTCAGATTTGATAATTTAAATTATCAATTCACTTTTCAATCTAATTAAAGATTCATTAAAACTCCACTTAGTTTTAATCTTCTCAAAAATCAATATTCTGCCTTTAACTGGGTTAAAGAACCAATGTCATCAAAAACACGATTCACGACAAACCAAATCACATTTGATATTAAATACAAGGCTCTGAATAGAAAATATATCGGCTTATATTCAATATCAAATTCTGAAACCAACAAATATCGTATTGGAAATAACGATATAAAATATCTTTCAAATCCCCATAACAATATTTGTATAGTCACGAAATCCAACATCGAAATATCCCGAAGATAATTTCGATTCAGCTCCAGTCCAATCCACGTATTGGAAATTATCGATTATTTTCAAAATCACTTTCAAATTCAATTTATTTATTTTAAAAATAAATTGATTTCAATTCTAGTTCAAAACTAGTTCATTTCGATAAAAATCTATTTTTATCTTTTCAAATGTGGAATTTTCCAGCCCAATTCTTTCCAATTCACATATTATAATTTTACACAAATTATAGATATTTTTAATAATTTTATCAAGGCCCGTACAGTCGATTTCCAACAACGGCCATCGAACTGCACTTACAACGACCTTTTTCAAATTTGATTTGGACATAATTCCAAATCCAACCGTTAGATTTCAAATTTCTAATATTCATTGGAAAGCTCTTTTCGATACGAACCCAACGGTTCCGGTTTTAGGAGAATCCGACGGTCGGATCTCCCGCAATGTCCGTTTGAAATAAATGGTCGAAATTCACGAACTGCCGCGGCGCGGCGCGTTCTATTCAGGCCATTATATTATATATATAATATATATTTCGTCGATTTCCTTTTTAAAACGAATTTTATAAATCGTTTTAACTTCGTTTCAAAACCATTTCAACACTATTTCCATTCAAAGCCAAAATTGAATTCTTCTTTATAAATTCGTTTTAAAAATTCATTTCTATTCAATTCAAATTTTAATTCAATTTGAATTCATTTCAATTCACTTTCAATTCAATTTGAATTCGTTTTCAATTCATTTCATTTCGAAATCGTTTTCAATTCAATTCATTTCGAAATCGTTTTCAATTCGATTCATTTCGAAATCGTTTTCAATTCGATTCATTTCGAAATCGTTTTCAATTCGATTCATTTCGAAATCGTTTCAATTCAATTCATTTCGAAATCGTTTCAATTCGATTCATTTCGAAATCGTTTCAATTCGATTCATTTCGAAATCGTTTCAATTCAATTCATTTCGAAATCGTTTCAATTCAATTCATTTCGAAATCGTTTCAATTCGATTCATTTCGAAATCGTTTCAATTCAATTCATTTCGAAATCGTTTAAAATCGATATAAATATCGTTCACGTCGAAATAACGCATCTCTAATCAACACGGCTTTATATTTTTCAAAACTCCTATTCAATTCAACACATGAACCTATATTTCTTTCAACACACGACTAATCTCAACACATGAGTACTGTCAACACATCACTATTTTTATTATGTGAAATATTTTATAAAACTATGGTATCTATCGTTTGATTTTCATCAGATTTCTACTAGGAAGTAGTTCTAATTTTAAATATGATAAAAATGTAATTTAATTTATTTAAAATATTTCACTCAACACATGACTATTTTTATATTCAACACATGAATTTTCTTTTATAATATTCATTATTTTCCCGATTGGAATGAGGCCCAATCAATCACCATATAACGTTAATTATATGGATTCCATACAACACATGTATATAATAGCGTCGAAAAATAATCAACCATCAACCAAAGTGCACTACACTGCATAAGCATCAAATATCGATATCTAACGCTTATAACAGCCTGTCAATCAATCAATCGACATATTTGATCAATCAGGATGAGTGAACTTCAAATTTCATCCCAACACCCGTGTGGGGTTTCAAACAATCAAACACAGATTTTATTTGTGCAGTTGGGCGATGTGTAAAATTTATCAACCCAATCAATATCAGTCAAATCAGTGTATATAAACAAATCGGCCGATTTGTTTATAAATATTTTATTTATTCACTTTCACGTTAAAAATTATTTTTAACGATAAAATATTCTATTTCAACACTTGAATTTCTATTCATTTCATTTACACAATAAAAATGATATTTTTATTTTTCTAACATATTTTAGAAAATTTCGGCGGCATAACGGCACGATACTAGAAACGGGACAAGGCCTAGCCTTATCCCCGGTCTAGTGAAGGCCCACGCCATTCACACATCAATCAAATCACTTTCGTTATGCAAACCACAAAATTTGGAGTAAGAGTCTAACCTAGTCTTACTCCTTCGCCTTATAACGGCGCACGTCTAATCCTAACCAATTTATCGATTCGATTTTTCACACCACAAACCACATTCAAATCAATATCTCAATCAATTACCAAACAGCCAAACAAACAAGTCCATGGTCTGTGGACGATTGTGTCGGGTGCTACTAAACACCGTCTGCATCCTAGTATATATGTATAACTAGAAAAAGAGATTTTGAGTGAGAAGTTCTCACCGATAGCTATCCAATACCACGACTCTTCATTTATAGAAATCTTCTTCGTTATCCCGTCTTCGTCATCTTCGCTGCCCGTAGTCACTATATATATAAAAATCACACATTTTTATATTCTGATGTTTTTAAAATAGAAATCACATTTTTATTTATTCACTTTCAATTTAAAAGTCATATATTTTTATAATCACTTCATATATTAAAAATCGAATTTTTACTATGCTATTCAATATATAAAAATCGAATTTTTACTTCGAAGTTCAATATATAAAAATCACATTTTTATATCGTTTTCATCTATATAAAGATCTCGCCTTTTTAACTATAAAGATTTCTCCTTTATAGAAATAAAGTTTTCGCCTTTATAAAAATAAAGTTTTCGCCTTTATAAAAATAAAGTTTTCATCATTATAAAAATTACCACTTTATCTCAACGTATATAAAATAAAAATCAGATTTTTATTTCGCTACATATACAAAGATGATATTTTTATATTCTCTATCCTATAAAGATTATATTTTTAATACTTTAAAATATAAAAATCATATTTTTAATATTTCTATATAGAAAAGATTATATTTTTTTTTCCTTCCATGATAATAAAAATCTCCTTTTTATAATCTAAAATTCATTCTTTTACATCTCTAAAAATCGTATCTTTGTTCAAATAAAAATCATACTTTTGTTTATATAAAAATTCACGTTTGTTTTATTTAAAAATCTAAACTCTTTCTAATCAAAAGTCTAAAATATACTGTAATAAAAATCTAACCTTTCATGTCATAAAAATATAAACTTTCTACATATAAAAATATAAACTTTTCTAAAAATCCCGCCTTTATATGCTAATCGTATAAATAAAAATCCCTTCGTTTATATAACTTCTATTTCATATATAAAATTAGATCTTTATTAATTTAATAGCATAAAAAAAAGAATATATAATTAAAAACTTACATTTGTTGTTGCTAAAGAAGGGGGGGAAGGGTTGCTAAGGGGTTGCGGGTTCATCTGGAGGTAGGGGGAGGTGCGCTGACGTCAGGAGGGGGCTGCGGGTTGGGGGTTGGCGTCGCAGGCGAAGGGAAGGGGAGGAGGAAGGGGCGTCGCGTTAGGGGAGGGGGGTCTGGGTGCTTGCGTCGATCGAAGGAGGGGAGGGGACCGAACGGTGGAAGGCTGGAAGGGGCATCTTGGGTGGCGGCGCGCCTTGGACGTCGGCGGTCGTGGGGGGGGGGGGGCTGCGACGGCGATTTTAGATTTAGGTTTTTTTTTTTTTCTGTTCGAATGAAACGGGGGGGGGGGGCAGAGGGAATATAGGAGAGAGATAATTTTTTTTTTATTAATTAATTTATTTAATTTTATCCTAAAGAGTTGACTTTTACATATGACCTCGAAACGAGGCCCACCGCCTGTCGTCCATAGCGTTTTACCCCCATTCCGAACTCAATGGGATATGTATCACAGGTTGATTTGATCGTTTGAATCAGTTTCCGTTAAATTTACATTTAAATCACTATATTGAATTTTAAACGTACATTTCAAATTACCGGGGTCACATACTAACTCTAAAAAATTTCGAAAAATATTTTCTAGCTTCGTATTGACGATACGGTCCTAACAAAACTAGTTTCGTCGAATTCTGAGACCGTATGAAAAATGGCCAATTTCCAGTCGATTAAAATCAACTGAAATGGTCAAAACACGTTTTCCTTTGCCACGCTCACATATTGATTCAGAAAATCATGAAATTTGAAACCTAGCAATAATTCGACATCACGGACCCAACAAAAGTGGTTTCGTCGAAATCCGAGGTCGTTTGCAAAATGTCCATTTTTAAGGGCCTGAATTCCATAGCGACTATTCAGAATTTTCAACTGGACATATCTCTCAATTTTTAAAGTGAAATCTCAGTTTCTTACATCCGTTAGAAAGATATCATCAATTAGATCCTAATGTTTTTGGTTTCATTAAAATCCGGATTGTTTTGCACCCGGTACATTCAATTGAAGTTTGAAATCGAATTATCGAACTACCGCGCCATTTTCTATTCCTTTTATAATTATATATAAATATTTATATTCTAACGACGACGTATATAATATATACGTCGAATTCAATTCAAAATAAATTTCTCGTCGATATTATTTAAAATAATCTATTTTAAATATTCAAAATTCGCTAAAATCGCCAAAATAAAAATTTCAAACTGGCTCGCATTTTGCGGGTTATTACAATCTCCCCCACTTAAAACTTTTCGTCCCCGAAAAGGAACAAAGTCGAAAGTGGTTTGATTAATCAACTCTACGTTCGATCTGGCCTGTATTCTCCAACTTTTCAGTTTCTGAGAATTTTCAAATTCTTCAAAAATTTGGCTAACACCCTAAATTTTCGAAAAATTTCGCCATAACCTCCCCTGCAATGGGAGCATCGGGGAATTTCAAATAGCTTCCCCGGTCCTTCAGATCTCAAAAAGAAAAAGAAAAAGCCAAGCGGCTAGCCAATAGGCTCACAAAATCATCATCACCCAAACAAAACAGGAAATTATGTAGTAAACATGTACCTATTTGTCGGGCAAACAAATTTTATTCTTCGGCTCTAGCCTCCTTGCTATGACCTGTTCAATGTAAGTACATGTATATGCAAGCAGATGCGACCAATTTTCAATACAATTCAAAATTCGGTTCAATTAGGCATAAATGGATAAAAATTAGCAAACAAATAAACAAGCAACTCAAACATCAATCAATTAGTGGATTAGAGTTTTCAAATTCATAATTTTGATATATATACAAAAATCATGTTTTTGATGTCAATTCACAACAATGTGTCCTAACTATACTAGTTTTGGTTCTCACACCAGTCTAATGGAAATATATAGAAATCACACCTTCGAGACTCGAATATGAATACTAATGATGATGCACCATCATCAGAATCATCCCCGGATATCTAGAATGTGACTCTATATCTATCCAGTATATTAAAACTTCGAATATACGTTCATGACGCGTATACGCGAAATCTATATATACTCGATTGTCCATATTCAAAATAAATAAATATTCAAATACGTTTAAAACGATTTAAATTTTCAAAACAAAATTGTTTTCGTTTGAAAAATATACTCTTCACACTCGTTCTAGGATACTACTGATCCTATCTCTAACGAGTCATTCTATTTGGATATTACTAATCCAATATCTGATGAATTCTTTCGTATGGTTCTAATGTATCTTGTTCTCGAGCTCTGTAAACCAAAGCTCTGATACCAAAATGAGACGACCCGAACTTCCCCGTGAAGGAAAGCACGGATAGAATTGAGGACAAGACAAAACAGAGCGCATACGGAAGAACATTTCATTGTTATTACAACAATTCCATCAGATACAAGAATATACAGAGTATAAATGAATAAATTACATTCGATAAATATCAGAGATTACAATAAATTACATAGCAGCGGAAAAATATACAAAAGCACAACTGAAAGTGATACACGGATACAGAGCTTTCCGAGCATCGTTCCAGCTGTAAATCAGGACCCTGTGAATATAAATCTGCAAAACCAAAACTACTAGCTGCCCATGTGGAAAATAGGGGCACCCAGAGTTTAGGTTAAAACAATAAACTCCAGGTCAGTCATGTGACTGGTGTGAGAACTAAAACAGTTATTAATCTTTATTCTTAAAGTTAGGTAAATCAAGGGACCACGCTGTATAACACGGAACGGGTTTCCTCCCAAGAATACCAGTGCATAAAACAACAGCGCAATGCTAAATAAAGGAAAATGAAGCTGTTATAAGACCCAGGTCCCATCACACAATGCAACGCAAGTCGGAGGATAGGGTTTTCCCTTATAACAGCCAAAGCATGCTTGATACGTTTAAAACACATTATTTGATACTATAATAAGTGTATAGTGTCAAAACAATTTCACATTATAAATATCAATCATAGACGGCATGGGTACCATATATCATGTCGCCGTACTAGTTCTACAATTAAAACCGCAATACACGTATTGGAAATTGGATTTCCGTCATGAGTCGAGGCAAGGGGCAAGCTCCTCTCCGCGTTCGAGACACTCTAGCAAATGCCTCAGGACCCCACTTTGATCCTTGGAATCGGCTGGGCCGGTCCTCTCTTACTTTTGAGGATTAGTTATTCCTGAACACACGTTTCCCGGTCCTTACAGACCTATATCCGAGGCGCCTCGTATCCAACAACCACACAGGTGAAAAGTATATAAATGACAGGGCTGGTAGGTCACTGACACCACCCTAGCTAGAAAGAAACGTCGTGCTCTCCCAGCGGTCCGTCTCCCGTTTTTAACTCATACCGAGGTGTGAGGCTCGCGAATTCACGTTATACACAAAGCTATGCCACACAGGCCGTGCTTTGATCATCAACCCCAAGACTTTGCTTTTCAACAGAAGCCTTGATCAATTGCCACTTACGCATGCCACACAGGCAATTCACTCCATGCGCTTGATATCCATCAATATATAACCCCTGAGCTCGTACGTCTCAGAGAAGGGCGTTAAGCAAGAGAATAAATTCTCCGCCGCCAAACAGATATATATTTAATAGAGATCAATCACACGGACTAAAATCCAATGTCAGACACACAGTCCATTTACTAGTCCGTTCTGGGTCTGAACGAAACCGGAGGCACTTTCCTCGCATATCCATCGATCTCTAAGTACGTCTGGACGATCACCGACTGTTTCCCTCATCTTGGGTGTACAGCCCAATCAAGATCATCAGTAATCACCCAAACGATGTGAAGACTTCCGGTCTTCAACCACCGTCTTCATCTTCGACATCTCGTCGAATCGGTTATTCAGAATGGGTATAAACCCGGCCTTTCTGAATAACCCACGTATATAATAAACGAATGTTACACAAACACAACAAACGCCTCATTCCAATTCAGAATATTCTTTTATTCACAAAATCACATTCTTAGGGAATTGTTCCCATTAATTTTATCCAAGATAAATTCTTCTAAATTTATCCTATAATCTTCCTTTGGATATCATTTCAAACTAGTCGGGATTAACGAACCACACCGAAGTAATTATTTATTTTATTTCCCAATCCCAACCTATATATCCCATGGAGAAAACTGGTAATACTCCACATCTAACACCACGGTGTTATCGGTAAAATTAATTACCATTTCACGTTCAAATCTAATTAAAGATTTAACTATCGCTTTGGAGCAAAACTGGTGGTACTCCACTCTCGATCACTTTTCAGATTTGATAATTTAAATTATCAATTCACTTTTCAATCTAATTAAAGATTCATTAAAACTCCACTTAGTTTTAATCTTCTCAAAAATCAATATTCTGCCTTTAACTGGGTTAAAGAACCAATGTCATCAAAAACACGATTCACGACAAACCAAATCACATTTGATATTAAATACAAGGCTCTGAATAGAAAATATATCGGCTTATATTCAATATCAAATTCTGAAACCAACAAATATCGTATTGGAAATAACGATATAAAATATCTTTCAAATCCCCATAACAATATTTGTATAGTCACGAAATCCAACATCGAAATATCCCGAAGATAATTTCGATTCAGCTCCAGTCCAATCCACGTATTGGAAATTATCGATTATTTTCAAAATCACTTTCAAATTCAATTTATTTATTTTAAAAATAAATTGATTTCAATTCTAGTTCAAAACTAGTTCATTTCGATAAAAATCTATTTTTATCTTTTCAAATGTGGAATTTTCCAGCCCAATTCTTTCCAATTCACATATTATAATTTTACACAAATTATAGATATTTTTAATAATTTTATCAAGGCCCGTACAGTCGATTTCCAACAACGGCCATCGAACTGCACTTACAGCGACCTTTTTCGAATTTGATTTGGACATAATTCCAAATCCAACCGTTAGATTTCAAATTTCTAATATTCATTGGAAAGCTCTTTTCGATACGAACCCAACGGTTCCGGTTTTAGGAGAATCCGACGGTCGGATCTCCCGCAATGTCCGTTTGAAATAAATGGTCGAAATTCACGAACTGCCGCGGCGCGGCGCGTTCTATTCAGGCCATTATATTATATATATAATATATATAATATATATTTCGTCGATTTCCTTTTTAAAACGAATTTTATAAATCGTTTTAACTTCGTTTCAAAACCATTTCAACACTATTTCCATTCAAAGCCAAAATTGAATTCTTCTTTATAAATTCGTTCTAAAAATTCATTTCTATTCAATTCAAATTTTAATTCAATTTGAATTCATTTCAATTCACTTTCAATTCAATTTGAATTCGTTTTCAATTCATTTCATTTCGAAATCGTTTTCAATTCAATTCATTTCGAAATCGTTTTCAATTCGATTCATTTCGAAATCGTTTTCAATTCGATTCATTTCGAAATCGTTTTCAATTCAATTCATTTCGAAATCGTTTCAATTCAATTCATTTCGAAATCGTTTCAATTCGATTCATTTCGAAATCGTTTCAATTCGATTCATTTCGAAATCGTTTCAATTCAATTCATTTCGAAATCGTTTCAATTCAATTCATTTCGAAATCGTTTCAATTCGATTCATTTCGAAATCGTTTCAATTCAATTCATTTCGAAATCGTTTAAAATCGATATAAATATCGTTCACGTCGAAATAACGCATCTCTAATCAACACGGCTTTATATTTTTCAAAACTCCTATTCAATTCAACACATGAACCTATATTTCTTTCAACACACGACTAATCTCAACACATGAGTACTGTCAACACATCACTATTTTTATTATGTGAAATATTTTATAAAACTATGGTATCTATCGTTTGATTTTCATCAGATTTCTACTAGGAAGTAGTTCTAATTTTAAATATGATAAAGATGTAATTTAATTTTTTTTAAATATTTCACTCAACACATGAACATTGTCAACACATGACTATTTTTATATTCAACACATGAATTTTCTTTTATAATATTCATTATTTTCCCGATTGGAATGAGGCCCAATCAATCACCATATAACGTTAATTATATGGATTCCATACAACACATGTATATAATAGCGTCGAAAAATAATCAACCATCAACCAAAGTGCACTACACTGCATAAGCATCAAATATCGATATCTAACGCTTATAACAGCCTGTCAATCAATCGATCGACATATTTGATCAATCAGGATGAGTGAACTTCAAATTTCATCCCAACACCCGTGTGGGGTTTCAAACAATCAAACACAGATTTTATTTGTGCAGTTGGGCGATGTGTAAAATTTATCAACCCAATCAATATCAGTCAAATCAGTGTATATAAACAAATCGGCCGATTTGTTTATAAATATTTTATTTATTCACTTTCACGTTAAAAATTATTTTTAATGATAAAATATTCTATTTCAACACTTGAATTTCTATTCATTTCATTTACACAATAAAAATGATATTTTTATTTTTCTAACATATTTTAGAAAATTTCGGCGGCATAACGGCACGATACTAGAAACGGGACAAGGCCTAGCCTTATCCCCGGTCTAGTGAAGGCCCACGCCATTCACACATCAATCAAATCACTTTCGTTATGCAAACCACAAAATTTGGAGTAAGAGTCTAACCTAGTCTTACTCCTTCGCCTTATAACGGCGCACGTCTAATCCTAACCAATTTATCGATTCGATTTTTCACACCACAAACCACATTCAAATCAATATCTCAATCAATTACCAAACAGCCAAACAAACAAGTCCATGGTCTGTGGACGATTGTGTCGGGTGCTACTAAACACCGTCTGCATCCTAGTATATATGTATAACTAGAAAAAGAGATTTTGAGTGAGAAGTTCTCACCGATAGCTATCCAATACCACGACTCTTCATTTATAGAAATCTTCTTCGTTATCCCGTCTTCGTCATCTTCGCTGCCCGTAGTCACTATATATATAAAAATCACACATTTTTATATTCTGATGTTTTTAAAATAGAAATCACATTTTTATTTATTCACTTTCAATTTAAAAGTCATATATTTTTATAATCACTTCATATATTAAAAATCGAATTTTTACTATGCTATTCAATATATAAAAATCGAATTTTTACTTCGAAGTTCAATATATAAAAATCACATTTTTATATCGTTTTCATCTATATAAAGATCTCGCCTTTTTAACTATAAAGATTTCTCCTTTATAGAAATAAAGTTTTCGCCTTTATAAAAATAAAGTTTTCGCCTTTATAAAAATAAAGTTTTCATCATTATAAAAATTACCACTTTATCTCAACGTATATAAAATAAAAATCAGATTTTTATTTCGCTACATATACAAAGATGATATTTTTATATTCTCTATCCTATAAAGATTATATTTTTAATACTTTAAAATATAAAAATCATATTTTTAATATTTCTATATAGTAAAGATTATATTTTTTTTTTCCTTCCATGATAATAAAAATCTCCTTTTTATAATCTAAAATTCATTCTTTTACATCTCTAAAAATCGTATCTTTGTTCAAATAAAAATCATACTTTTGTTTATATAAAAATTCACGTTTGTTTTATTTAAAAATCTAAACTCTTTCTAATCAAAAGTCTAAAATATACTGTAATAAAAATCTAACCTTTCATGTCATAAAAATATAAACTTTCTACATATAAAAATATAAACTTTTCTAAAAATCCCGCCTTTATATGCTAATCGTATAAATAAAAATCCCTTCGTTTATATAACTTCTATTTCATATATAAAATTAGATCTTTATTAATTTAATAGCATAAAAAAAAGAATATATAATTAAAAACTTACATTTGTTGTTGCTAAAGAAGGGGGGGAAGGGTTGCTAAAGGGGTTGCGGGTTCATCTGGAGGTAGGGGGAGGTGCGCTGACGTCAGGAGGGGGCTGCGGGTTGGGGGTTGGCGTCGCAGGCGAAGGGAAGGGGAGGAGGAAGGGGCGTCGCGTTAGGGGAGGGGGGTCTGGGTGCTTGCGTTGATCGAAGGAGGGGAGGGGACCGAACGGTGGAAGGCTGGAGGGGGCATCTTGGGTGGCGGCGCGCCTTGGACGTCGGCGGTCGTGGGGGGGGGGGGGGGGGGGCTGCGACGGCGATTTTAGATTTAGGTTTTTTTTTTTTCTGTTCGAATGAAACGGGGGGGGGGGCAGAGGGAATATAGGAGAGAGATATTTTTTTTTATTAATTAATTAATTTAATTTTATCCTAAAGAGTTGACTTTTACATATGACCTCGAAACGAGGCCCACCGCCTGTCGTCCATAGCGTTTTACCCCCATTCCGAACTCAATGGGATATGTATCACAGGTTGATTTGATCGTTTGAATCAGTTTCCGTTAAATTTACATTTAAATCACTATATTGAATTTTAAACGTACATTTCAAATTACCGGGGTCACATACTAACTCTAAAAAATTTCGAAAAATATTTTCTAGCTTCGTATTGACGATACGGTCTTAACAAAACTAGTTTCGTCGAATTCTGAGACCGTATGAAAAATGGCCAATTTCCAGTTGATTAAAATCAACTGAAATGGTCAAAACGCGTTTTCCTTTGCCACGCTCACATATTGATTCAGAAAATCATGAAATTTGAAACCTAGCAATAATTCGACATCACGGACCCAACAAAAGTGGTTTCGTCGAAATCCGAGGTCGTTTGCAAAATGTCCATTTTTAAGGGCCTGAATTCCATAGCGACTATTCAGAATTTTCAACTGGACATATCTCTCAATTTTTAAAGTGAAATCTCAGTTTCTTACATCCGTTAGAAAGATATCATCAATTAGATCCTAATGTTTTTGGTTTCATTAAAATCCGGATTGTTTTGCACCCGGTACATTCAATTGAAGTTTGAAATCGAATTATCGAACTACCGCGCCATTTTCTATTCCTTTTATAATTATATATAAATATTTATATTCTAACGACGACGTATATAATATATACATCGAATTCAATTCAAAATAAATTTCTCGTCGATATTATTTAAAATAATCTATTTTAAATATTCAAAATTCGCTAAAATCGCCAAAATAAAAATTTCAAACTGGCTCGCATTTTGCGGGTTATTACACTATGACAAGGTATGGAACCACCTGCCGATAGTGTATCTTTAGAGGGGAATACATTGGGTTCGACAAGAGCGTATTGCAACCTGGCCACACATGACCGACCACTCATTTCGCTTGAGTGTATCGAATGTATATCACCAACGGTTGGGCTCAAACCACCATTTCCAAAAGGGACAGCATCGAAAATAGATTAAAGAGTGAAATGGATTTTTCTCTAGATTGGTGATTATACACCCTAATGGGAGCGACCCACATAGCCATGTTGCCTGCCCGATTTTTGTCATTTCCCAGTTGTGAGGCTTGAGGCTGAACTTACCTTTGGATATAACATGTATTCATTTACTTTGAATGTCACATCGTTAAACCCGCCAAATCACAAATTGACTTCCCCAAAAATATTTACGGGTATAAAGCTAAGAGAAATGAATTCCTCCGCTACCAACATAAATACATTTGGAGAGATCAATTCACGCGATCTATTGGGTATACTCTGTCAGACATTCATCCATACAAGTTGCCCTGGGACTGGACAAACCGAAGGCACTATTATGTAAATCCATCTTGGGCAATTTCTACCTAGGATTGACATAACAGTCCTTGCAAAAAACTCCGTCTTTGATTTTTTCTTCAAAAAATATGACTTGCCATGTATAAACCGAATCAAAGTGGAATTTAGATTCCGGACTCTTCGAAAGGATTACGTTAATATCTTTTAGGGTCAAGTGATATTTAGTAGCAATCTAATCAATATATTTCATATGGGTTTCTGTATCCTAATTGATTATCAAACTTATCTACTGAAAATATTTCACATATAAGATCAAATTTTCAGATTTAAAGCAGTGATCTACCACAACATGATTAAATGTATCAATCTTATATTAAACTAGTCAAGTTATACAACATTATAAACAATACAATCAATTAATCAATTACCACAACAAATCTTGTCGATTACAGTTCGACAATACAAGCTCACCCAATCGTTGTTTATAAATTTGTTGATCTCGGATAATACTCATTTCATATTACATTCGTCTAAATTTGGGTTTAGTTTAAAAATCTACTTCCGTTACTGCAATCATTGATTTTAAATGTAAATGCGATTACACATTCAAATCGAGTTGTTTCACTTTCACACTTAATTTCTATGATTGATTTACTTATTTTATAAAAGTACCATTTCAAATTTTTTTTCTTGGTTATCTGTCTAAGTCGATTATCATTTACATGTTTATTTTACACATTGGGTCTACTGTAAATGAATCATTATTAACAGACGATCTTATTTCCGTACGATAACTTGTCAACTATAGTTCAACACATTTTGTCTCATTCATATACATATATAAGTTATTTTATTATTACTTACAATTTATTTAAATTAAACAGTAAGTTTAAATAATAAAATTCAAACAAACATGGTCATTTCTATCTATATCAGCCCGTGGTCGAGTCACCGACTTTTATTCTTTATTTATACAAATATTGATATAATATTTATATTATTCTATTAAAATATTTAAGATTTTAAAAACCATTTTTCTTTATTTACCTACATTCTTTCCTTTATTTCACTAAGGCCTAAACCAAATTCTTCGGCCCATGAATTCTGACTCAAGCCCTTTTACATCTTTCTTTCGGGTTAAGGACAGAGTTAATTCCAACACAAGTATGAATGATTTCATTATAGGAGATGGTAGATTTCATCCACTCTTTTTAATAGGGCCTTTAGCTCTTTCCTTTTTAACATGCAGTGTTCCATCACGTGATAGCACTTCACCACTATTTCCAACATACACAACCTGTACAGGGAAGTGGCGTCCTGTATGAGCATGTACTTCCCCAACATTCTTTAGATTTCACCAATCTCAATTTGCCTTGCTACCATTACTTATCTCAACTAAATTCTGAACATCAATACCTCGAAATAAGTTAGCTAACCCACTTCTTTTTGCATCCTACTATTCCTTCATACGTGCACTGGTGCATTTGCACAGCCATCCCCATGGCTTCCACTCGACTCTTACCAACGCCACGCACACGACCTTGCCCCCTGAAGCCGACCGCATCATCAGACCCTGCTCCGGTCACCTGAACTATGTTTCGACAGTTCAACCCTAAGCTTCCCAAAACTCGTCCCATTCTTTTGACTTGTGCTGCCACCTCCTTGGTTTAGTCATCACCAGGCTTCTACTCGAGTTTTTTGGTGTTCTTCTCCTCCTCTTCCACCAGGTGCGACGCCGTGGAGTTCACCATCGTTGATGCGGCTCAACTCCAAACCCAGACCATCCATGCTTGTGAGGTGTATGTATTTATTTGTCTGTTAGTCTTCTACTCTATTTGGTTATAATAGAATTTCTAGTCTTTCTTGACTTTTGCATAAAATAAGAATTTTTATTTGTTTGTGCAATATTCTGTAATCGTTTGTAGCTTCCTTCGAAGTTAAATTTCACATACAACTTAATTGTACTTTATTTTGTTTTGCACTAACACTTCAGCGCCAGTTATTTTAATGCTTTTGGTTGTCCTTGTTTTACTTATCTACTTGAAAAATAGGAATGTTACTGGAATGTTGAAGAAAGATAATAACACATCTATTTTCTAAAACTCAAGGAAATCGATTGAGGTTTACCGTATACTAAATCAATGCATCATTCAGCAAGATTCCTCATAAATATCGAAATACACAAGTTAAGATGGGATTGACGTTTAATCTGAGATTGACATTTGATGTTTTATCTTATATCGATCAGAGAAATGATGCATAATGGTAAACATGTGTACACCAACTGGATTTTTTGGATCTTATGCCATTTTTATTTCTGTTTTTGGCACAATTCAACTTCTCCATGTTGTAACTCATAGATCAACTATTAACTATCCTCTTATATGATAATTGTATACACATACGGAAAAGCAGACAAACATTTCATTTATTATTCAAGATATGAACCTGTACTATTTATTTAAACATCTTATTTGATAATAATTTAATCATATATGCTATAAATCTGTAAATACATCTTCGGTCTTAATTTTGTAGACAACGCAAAATGCTACAACAAATTAATTTGCACTTACAGTTTCAATACTAACATCGCTTACACTTTAGTACTTATAGTTAAGGATTTTAAACTAAAAATTATTATAATTTATATAATATTCATATCCAATATTATTTATCTAAATTACTTTTAAAGAAAAAACTCTATAATTATAGTTTAAACAAAATCAATAAATATCCGGGACATTACATTCTTTTCCCCTTGAAAGAATTTCATCCCCAAAATTAAAGTGTTATGGGAAAATTTTAGTTCTATTTCAAGTAACAAACTTATCAAAATACTCATTCAAAGGTTTATACTAACAATCCCTCAAACAAGGCATCAAAACACTCAAGCTATCAGTAATAACCCGGAAAATCTGGGCCAGTTTAAAATTTTTATTTTGGCAATTTTGGCGAATTTTGATTATTTAAAATAGATTATTTTAAATAATATCGACGAGAAATTTATTTTGAATAGAATTTGAACGTATATATTTATACGCGTCGTCGTTAGAATATAAATAATTACTTATAATTATAAAAGGAATTGAAAATGGCGCGGTAGTTCGATAATTCGATTTCAAACTTCAATTGAACATACCTGGTGCAAAACAAACCGGATTTTAGTGAAACTAAAAATAATGGGATTTAATTGATAATATCTTTCTAGCGAATCCGAAAAATCAAAATTTCATAGCGGGAATCAAAAGATATGTCCAGTTGAAAATTCTGAATAGTCGCTTTGGAATTCAGGCCCTTAAAAATGGGAATTTTGCAAACGACCTCGGATTTCGACGAAACCACTTTTGTTGGATCCGTGATGTCAAGTTATTGCTAGATTCCAAATTTCATAATTTTTCGAATCAATATGTGAGCGTGGCAAAGGAAAACGCGTTTAACCAATTTCAGTTGATTTTAATCGACTGGAAATTGGCCATTTTTCCAACGGTCTCAGAATTCAACGAAACTAGTTTTGTTAGAACCGTATCGTCAATACGAAGCTAGAAAATATTTTTGGAATTTTTAGAGTTAGTATGTGACCCCGGTAATTTGAAATGTACGTTTAAAATTCAGTATAATGATTTAAATGTAAATTCAACGGAAACTGATCGTAACGGTAGAGTTGGCTTATCAGACATATTCCATTGTGTCCGGAATAGGGGTATTTAGCTAGGGGCGATAGTCGTTGGGCTTGATTTGGGGTTCAGAGCGTTAAAGAGATATAGTTTGGAAATTAAATAATAAATTATAAATATACATCTCACTTTCTATTGGTCAAACCCTAATACATTTTGACCCGTGGTCAAACTGGAGAGCAGCCGCTATCGAGTGGATTAAAGGCCCGGAAAGCTCCCAAATTAAATCGTGGAGTTCTCCTAATTGATTTCGAATTAGAAGATAATTTCCAAACGAAATTTGAAGGGGGAGATTCGATCTTTAATTCCATATGAAGTTCATCAATTCTCGTGAGGTGTGGAGCTCGGATTCTATCTCCAAAGAGGCGGCGGTCGGGTGCAAATTCAACGTCCCGGGGACCAGCGGATTTCGTGAGGATAATGGAGGAGGTGCGGCGCCCCCAATCTCTCCGACGTGAGGCAGCTTGGTCGAGCTCCCGTCCACCCTGGTGGCGCGCGACATGAAGAGAGGACAGTGAGTTATTTTTGGGGTTTCAGCAACTTTGTACAGGAACGAGAAAGAAGAACAAACAGTGAAAGGTGATTTCTAAGGTATAATGACATTGTTTATTTCAGTTTTTACATTAAAAATCATTGTTTAATTCAGTTTTTATATTAGAAATCATGGTTTTATAAATCAGTTTATAATATAAAATTAGTACTGTTTATAAAATAAATAAATATTGTTTTAAAAATATGATTTTTAAGATGAAAAAGATTAGAAAAATGAGGTTTATAAATTAAGAAAGTTAATATCTTTAATTACAAAAATATCGTACTTTTGGTTATGTAAAGGAATGATTTTTAATCATGAAAAGGCGAGATTTTTAATCGAATAAAAATGTGATTTTTATATATTGAGCATCGAATAAAAATGTGATTTTTATATATTGAGCATCGAAGTAAAAATGTGATTTTTATATATTGAACATCGAATACAAATGTGATTTTTATATATTGAACATCGAATAAAAATGTGATTTTTATATATTGAACATCGAAGTAAAAATTCAATTTTTATATATTGAACATCGAATAAAAATGTGATTTTTATATATTGAGCATCGAAGTAAAAATTCGATTTTTATATATTGAACATCGAAGTAAAAATATGATTTTTACATATGTAGAGAATACGGGCAACGAAGCTGACAAAGATGAGATAACGACGAATATTTCTCTAAATGAAGTGCCGTGAAGTTGGATAGCTATTGGTGAGAATTTCTCACCTTTCAATTTCTTTTTTTATAGTTATATATATATACTAGGATGCAGACGGTGCTTAGTAGCACCCGACACAATCGTCCACAGACCATGGACTTGTTTGTTTGATTGCAAATTAGTTAGACTATTTGGTTAGGTTTGAATGGTTTGGTGAAATGAATGGACTTGATTGATGTGTGAATGGCGTGGGCCTTCACTAGACCGGGGATAAGGCTAGGCCTTGTACCGTTTCTAGTATCGTGCCGTTATGCCGCCGAAATTTTCTAAAATAAGTTAGAAAAATAAAAATATCATTTTATTTAAAGAATGAACTGAATAGAAATTCATATGTTGGAATAAAATGTTTTATCGTTAAAAATATAATTTTTAACGTGAATGCGAATAAATAAATATTCATTTACAAACCAGACGGTTTGTTTATGTACACCTATTTGAAGGACATTGATTGGGTCGATAAATTTTACACATCGCCCAACTGCACAAATAAAATATGAGTTTGATTGTTTGAAACCCCACATGGGTGTTGGGATGAAATTTGAAGTTCACTCATCCTGATTGATTAAATATGTCGATCGATTGATTGACAGGCTGTTATAAGCGTTAGATATCTATATTTGATGCTTATACAGTGTAGTGCACTTTGGTTGATGGTTGATTATTTTTCAATGCTATTATATACATGTGTTGTATGAAAATCCATATAATTAATGTTATATGGTGATTGATTGGGCCTCATTCCAATTTAGAAAATAAAGAGCAATATAAAGTAAATGTTCATGTGTTGACTGTACTCATCCGTTGAGATTAGTCATGTGTTGAACGAAATATTTTAATAATAAAATTTACTTCTTTATCAATATAAAGTAAATGTTCATGTGTTGACTGTACTCATCCGTTGAGATTAGTCATGTGTTGAACGAAATATTTTAAGAATAAAATTTACTTCTTTATCAATATAAAGTAAATGTTCATGTGTTGACTGTACTCATCCGTTGAGATTAGTCATGTGTTGAACGAAATATTTTAATAATAAAATTTACTTCTTTATCAATATAAAGTAAATGTTCATGTGTTGACTGTACTCATCCGTTGAGATTAGTCATGTGTTGATACGAAATATTTGAAATAGAAATATTTTGATAATAAGAAATATTTGAAACAAAATATTTGAAATAGAAATATTTTGATAATAAGAAATATTTGAAATGGAATATTTGAAAATAGAAATACGTTAAGCCGTGTTGATTAGATTGACGCCATTTTGACGTAAACGATATTTATATCGATTTTATTCATTTCGAAATGAATTGAATATATAACGATTTCGAAATGAATTGAATATATAACGATTTCGAAATGAATTGAATTGAAATCGATTTCGAAATGAATTGAATATATAACGATTTCGAAATGAATTGAATATATAACGATTTCGAAATGAATTGAATATATGACGATTTCGAAATGAATTGAATTGAAAACGATTTCGAAATGAACTGAATTGAAAACGATTTCGAAATGAATTGAATTGAAAACGATTTCGAAATGAATTGAATTGAAAACGATTTCGAAATGAATTGAATTGAAATGAATTGAATTGAAAACGATTTCGAAATGAATTGAATTGAAAACGATTTCGAAATGAATTGAATTGAAAACGATTTCGAAATGAATTGAATTGAAAACGATTTCGAAATGAATTGAATTGAAAACGATTTCGAAATGAATTGAATTGAAAACGATTTCGAAATGAATTGAATTGAAAACGATTTCGAAATGAATTGAATTGAAAACGATTTCGAAATGAATTGAATTGAAAACGATTTCGAAATGAATTGAATATATAACGATTTCGAAATGAATTGAATATATAACGATTTCGAAATGAATTGAATAGAAAACGATTTCGAAATGAATTGAATTGAAAACGATTTCGAAATGAATTGAATTGAAAACGATTTCGAAATGAATTGAATTGAAAACGATTTCGAAATGAATTGAATTGAAAACGATTTCGAAATGAATTGAATTGAAAACGATTTCGAAATGAATTGAATTGAAAACGATTTCGAAATGAATTGAATTGAAAACGATTTCGAAATGAATTGAATTGAAAACGATTTCGAAATGAATTGAATTGAAAACGATTTCGAAATGAATTGAATTGAAAACGATTTCAAAATGAATTGAATAAAAACGACTTTGGAATTGAATTAAATTGAAAACGAATTCAAATTGAATTGAAAGCAAATTGAAGTGAATTCAAATTGAATTGAAATTTGAATTGAATAGAAATGAATTTTAAAACGAATTTATAAAGAAGAATTCAATTTTGATTTGAATTGAAATGGAAGTTGAAATTGCTTTTGAAACGAAATTAAAACTATTTATATAATTCGTTTTAAGTAGAAATCGATGAAATATATGTTATATATATTATATATATAATATAATGGCCTGAATAGAACGCACCGCGCCGCGGCAGTTCGCGAATTTCGACCATTTATTTCAAACGGACATTACGTGAGATCCGACTGTCGGATTCTCCTAAAACCGGAACCGTTGGGTTCGTATCGAAAAGAGCTTTCTAACGAATATTAGAAATTTGAAATCTAACGTTGGGATTTGGAGATACGTCCAAATCAAATTTGAAAAAGGTCGCTGTAAGTGCAGTTCGATGGCCGTTGATAGAAATCGACTGTACGGGCCTTGATAAAATTATTAAAAATAGTAATAATTTGTGTAAAATCATAAGAAATGATTTAGAAAGAATCGGGATGAAAAACTCCATATTTGAAAAGATAAAAATAGATTTTTATCGAAATGAACGAGTTTTGAACTAGAATTATAATTCTATTTATTTTTAAATAAATAAATTGAATTTAAAAAGGGTTTTAAAAATAACCAGAATTTCCAATGATTGCATTGGAGTGGATTTGAATCGAAATTGTCTTCGGAATATTTCGATGTTGGAATTCGTGATTATACAGATGTTGTTATGGAAATTTGAAAGATATATATTTATATCGTTATTTCCAATACGACATTTGTTAATCGTAGAATTTGATATTGAATATAAGCCGATATATTTTCTATTCAGTGCCTTGTATTGAATATCAAATGTGATTTGGGTTTGTCGTGAATGGTGTCTTCACTAACACTTTTCTTGAACCCAGTAGAGAAAAGATTAAATCTTTTTATTTAGATTTAATGAAGTGTACCAATTAAATAATATTTAATTGAAATTGAATTGATATTGATTTTTGGGTTTATCGTGAACAGTGTTTTAAATAACACTTGTTCTTTAACCCGATAATTAATGAATGTGACTTTGGGTTTATCGTGAACCGTGTTTTAAATGACACGGATTCTTTAACCCAGTTAACGATTAAAACTAAGTGGAGTTTTAATGAATCTTTAATTAGATTGAAATGGTCGAGAATGGAGTATCACCAGTTTTGCTCCAGGCGATAGTTAAATCTTTAATTAGATTTGAACGTGAAATGGTAATTGAATTTATCGATAACACTGAGGTGTTAGATATGAAGTATTACCAGTTTTACTTCATGGGATAAATAGGTTGGGATTGGGAAATTAAAACAAATGATTACTTCGGTAAGTTTCGTTAATCCCGATTAGTTGAATCGAAATTCAAAAGGATAGATTAAAGAATAAATATAAAGAATTTATCTTGGATAAAATTAATGGGAACCTTTCCCTATGAATGTGAAATTTAGAAACTAACTGTCGGTTAGCCAAGCAGAATGGTTTTCTGGATATTGATCTGATGTTGGTTTCGGCCTTCGGGGTTAATATTTGGGGAATTATTCTCTTGATTAATTTACGGTTAATGACTGATGAATTGGAATGAGGCGTATGATGTGTTTGTGTAACACTTATTTAAAATATACGCGAGTTATTCAGAAAGACCGGGTTTATCCCATTCTGAATAACTGATACGACGATAAGTCGAAGACGAAGACGATGGCCGAAGACCGGAGGTCTTCACGTCGTTTGGATAATTACTGATGATCTTGATTGGGCTGTACACCCAAGAAGATGGAAACAGTTAGTGATCGTCCAGACGTACTTGGAGATTGATGGATATGTGGGGTACTAGGTGCCTCCGGTTTCGTTCAGCCCCAGAACGGACTTGTAAATGGACTGTGTGTCTGACATTGGATTTTAGTCCGTGTGATTGATCTCTATTAAATATATATCTGTTTGGCGGCGGAGAATTTATTCTCTTGCTTAACGCCCTTCTCTGAGACGTACGAGCTCAGGGGTTATATATCGATGGATATCAAACGCATGGAGTGAATTGCCTGTGTGGCATGCCTAAGTGGCAATTGATCGAGGCTTCTGTTGAAAAGCAAAGTCTTGTGGTGATGATCAAAGCAAGGCCTTTGTGGCGTAGCTTTGTGTAACGTTTGCTTCGCGAGTTTCACACCCGGTATGAACCAAAAACGGGAGAGGACGTCAGGGAGGGCATGCGTTTCTTTCTAGCTAGAAGTGGCGTCAGTGGTTTTACACGCCCTGACGAGTTTGACTTATGTGGTTGTTGCTGTTGCGAGGCGCCTCGGATTGATCGGTCGTTCTCGAACCGATGGAGTTGTTTAGTTGGCTCACCTACGCCCCATAGGGCGGGGAAACGCATGTTCAGGGTTTAAGTTTAATCCACATCGGTGGACTGGCCCTGAGGATCCAAGGGCCCACCTGAGTCTGGGTCCTGAGGCTCGGGCTAGAGAGTCTCGAATCGGTTGAGGACTATCTTTTGCCTCGGTTCATAGATGGAAACCCAATTTCCAAATACGTGATTCTGCGGTTTTATTTGTAGAGCCTAGTATGGCGACATAGTGGGATGGGGCACTTATGCCGCCTATGATTGATACTTATGATTTGAAGTTGTTTTATACACTATGCACTTATAGTAGTATCAAATGATTTGTTTTAAACGTATTAAGCATGTTTGGCTATTATAAGGGAAAACCCTATCCTCGGCTGCGTTGCATTGTGTGATGGGACCTGGGTCTTATAATAGCTTCATTTTTAGAAAAGCATTGCATTGTTTACTTATATGCACTGGTATTCTTGGGAGGAAACCCGTTCCGTGTTATACGGCGTGGTCCCTTGATTTACCTAACTTTAAAATAAAGATTAATAACTGTTTTAGTTCTCACACTAGTCCCATGACTGACCTGGAGTTTATTGTTTTAACCTAAACTCTGGGTGCCCTTATTTTGACACGGGCAGCTAGTACTTTTGGTTTTGCAGATTTATATTCACAGGATCCTGGTTTACAGCTGGAACGATATCCGGAAAGCTTTGTATCCGTATTTCTCCTTCTAGTTGTGTATTGTATTATTTTCCGCTGCTATGTATTTAAATGTAATTTAAACCTCTGATATTTCTGTGTAATATTCATTTATACTCTGTATATTCTTGTAATCTGATGCATTGTTGTGATATACAATGAAATGTTCTTTTATATGCGTTCTGTTGTGGCTTGTTCTCGAACTATCCGCCGCTTTCCCTTATTGGGAAGTTACGGGTTTTTACAGTTGGTATCAGAGCTTTGGTTTACAAAGCTCAGAGAACAAGACACATTAGAACCGTACGAAAGAATTCATCAGATATTGGATTAGCAATATCCAATGAGAATGACTCGTTAGAGATGGGATCAGTAGTATCCTAGAACGAGTGTGGAGAGTATATTTTTCAAATGAAAACAATTTTGTTTTGAAATTTAGATCGTTTTACACGTATTTGAATAATTTATTTATATTGATTTTGGACAATTCAGTATATAAAGAATTTTCATATACGCCTTGCAAACGTATATTCAAAGTTTTAATATATTGGATAGATATAGCATCGCACTCTAGTCGCCCGAAGATGATATTGATGATAGCGATCGCATCATCGACATTTATGTTCGAGTTTCGAAGGTGTGATTTTCTATATATTTCCATTAGACTGGTGTGAGAACCAAAACTTATATAGTTAGTACACATTGTTGTGAATTGGCATCAAAAACATGATTTTCTTTATATGTAGTAAAATTATGAATTTGAAACGTTAATCCACTAATTGATTGATGTTTGTGTTGTTTGTTTATTTGTTTGATAAATTTGAACCGTTATGCCTAATTGTATCAGATATTGAATTATATTGAAAATTGGTCGCATTTGCTTGCATATACACATACTTATATTGAACAGGTCATAGCAAGGAGGCTAGAGCAGAGAATAAAATTTGTTTGCCCAACAAATAGGTACATGTTTACTACATAATTTACTGTTTTGTTTGGGTGATGATGATTTTATGAGCCTATTTGCTAGCCGCTTGGCTTTTTCTTTTTCTTTTTGAGATTAGAAGGACCGGGGAAGCTATTTGAAATTCCCCGATGCTCCCGGTGCAGGGGAGGTTATGGCGAAATTTTTCAAAAATTTAGGGTGTTAGCCAAATTTTTGAGGAATTTGAAAATTCTCAGAAACTGAAAGGTTGGAGAATGAAAGCCAGATCGAACGTAGAGTTGATTAATCAAACCACTTCGACTTTGTTCCTTTTCGGGGACGAAAAGTTTTAAGTGGGGGAGATTGTAATAACCGGAAAATCTGGGCTAGTTTAAAATTTTTATTTTGGCAATTTTGGCGAATTTTGATTATTTAAAATAGATTATTTTAAATAATATCGACGAGAAATTTATTTTGAATAGAATTCGAACGTATATATTTATACGCGTCGTCGTTAGAATATAAATAATTATTTATAATTACAAAAGGAATTGAAAATGACGCGGTAGTTCGATAATTCGATTTCAAACTTCAATTGAACATACCGGGTGCAAAATAAACCGGATTTTAGTGAAACCAAAAATAATGGGATTTAATTGATAATATCTTTCCAGCGAATCCGAAAAATCAAAATTTCATAGCGGGAATCAAAAGATATGTCCAGTTGAAAATTCTGAATAGTCGCTATGGAATTCAGGCCCTTAAAAATGGGAATTTTGCAAACGACCTCGGATTTCGACGAAACCACTTTTGTTGGATCCGTGATATCAAGTTATTGCTAGATTCCAAATTTCATAATTTTTCGAATCAATATGTGAGCGTGGCAAAGGAAAACGCGTTTAACCAATTTCAGTTGATTTTAATCGACTGGAAATTGGCCATTTTTCCAACGGTCTTAGAATTCAACGAAACTAGTTTTGTTAGGACCGTATCGTCAATACGAAGCTAGAAAATATTTTTCTGGAATTTTTAGAGTTAGTATGTGACCCCGGTAATTTGAAATGTACGTTTAAAATTCAGTATAATGATTTAAACGTAAATTCAACGGAAACTGATCGTAACGGTAGAGTTGGCTTATCAGACATATTCCATTGTGTCCGGAATAGGGGTATTTAGCTAGGGGCGATAGTCGTTGGGCTTGATTTGGGGTTCAGAGCGTTAAAGAGATATAGTTTGGAAATTAAATAATAAATTATAAATATACATCTCACTTTCTATTGGTCAAACCCTAATACATTTTGACCCGTGGTCAAACTGGAGAGCAGCCGCTATCGAGTGGATTAAAGGCCCGGAAAGCTCCCAAATTATATCGTGGAGTTCTCCTAATTGATTTCGAATTAGAAGATAATTTCCAAACGAAATTTGAAGGGGGAGATTTGATCTTTAATTCCATATGAAGTTCATCAATTCTCGTGAGGTGTGGAGCTCGGATTCTATCTCCAAAGAGGCGGCGGTCGGGTGCAAATTCAACGTCCTGGGGACCAGCGGATTTCGTGAGGATAATGGAGGAGGTGCGGCGCCCCAATCTCTCCGACGTGAGGCAGCTTGGTCGAGCTCCCGTCCACCCTGGTGGCGCGCGGCATGAAGAGAGGATAGTGAGTTATTTTTGGGGTTTCAGCAACTTTGTACAGGAACGAGAAAGAAGAACAAACAGTGAAAGGTGATTTCTAAGGTATAATGACATTGTTTATTTCAGTTTTTACATTAAAAATCATTGTTTAATTCAGTTTTTATATTAGAAATCATGGTTTTATAAATCAGTTTATAATATAAAATTAGTACTGTTTATAAAATAAATAAATATTATTTTAAAAATATGATTTTTAAGATGAAAAAGATTAGAAAAATGAGGTTTATAAATTAAGAAAGTAAAGATCTTCAATTACAAAAATATCGTACTTTTGGTTATGTAAAGGAATGATTTTTAATCATGAAAAGGCGAGATTTTTAATCGAATAAAAATGTGATTTTTATATATTGAGCATCGAATAAAAATGTGATTTTTATATATTGAGCATCGAAGTAAAAATGTGATTTTTATATATTGAACATCGAATACAAATGTGATTTTTATATATTGAACATCGAATAAAAATGTGATTTTTATATATTGAGCATCGAAGTAAAAATTCGATTTTTATATATTGAACATCGAATAAAAATGTGATTTTTATATATTGAGCATCGAAGTAAAAATTCGATTTTTATATATTGAACATCGAAGTAAAAATATGATTTTTACATATGTAGAGAATATGGGCAACGAAGCTGACAAAGATGAGATAACGACGAATATTTCTCTAAATGAAGTGCCGTGAAGTTGGATAGCTATTGGTGAGAATTTCTCACCTTTCAATTTCTTTTTTTATAGTTATATATATATATATACTAGGATGCAGACGGTGCTTAGTAGCACCCGACACAATCGTCCACAGACCATGGACTTGTTTGTTTGATTGCAAATTAGTTAGACTATTTGGTTAGGTTTGAATGGTTTGGTGAAATGAATGGACTTGATTGATGTGTGAATGGCGTGGGCCTTCACTAGACCGGGGATAAGGCTAGGCCTTGTCCTGTTTCTAGTATCGTGCCGTTATGCAGCCGAAATTTTCTAAAATAAGTTAGAAAAATAAAAATATCATTTTATTTAAAGAATGAACTGAATAGAAATTCATATGTTGGAATAAAATGTTTTATCGTTAAAAATATAATTTTTAACGTGAACGTGAATAAATAAATATTCATTTACAAACCAGACGGTTTGTTTATGTACACCTATTTGAAGGACATTGATTGGGTCGATAAATTTTACACATCGCCCAACTGCACAAATAAAATATGCGTTTGATTGTTTGAAACCCCATACGGGTGTTGGGATGAAATTTGAAGTTCACTCATCCTGATTGATTAAATATGTCGATCGATTGATTGACAGGCTGTTATAAGCGTTAGATATCTATATTTGATGCTTATACAGTGTAGTGCACTTTGGTTGATGGTTGATTATTTTTCAATGCTATTATATACATGTGTTGTATGAAAATCCATATAATTAATGTTATATGGTGATTGATTGGGCCTCATTCCAATTTAGAAAATAAAGAGCAATATAAAGTAAATGTTCATGTGTTGACTGTACTCATCCGTTGAGATTAGTCATGTGTTGAACGAAATATTTTAATAATAAAATTTACTTCTTTATCAATATAAAGTAAATGTTCATGTGTTGACTGTACTCATCCGTTGAGATTAGTCATGTGTTGAACAAAATATTTTAATAATAAAATTTTCTTCTTTATCAATATAAAGTAAATGTTCATGTGTTGACTGTACTCATCCGTTGAGATTAGTCATGTGTTGAACGAAATATTTTAATAATAAAATTTACTTCTTTATCAATATAAAGTAAATGTTCATGTGTTGACTGTACTCATCCGTTGAGATTAGTCATGTGTTGATACGAAATATTTGAAATAGAAATATTTTGATAATAAGAAATATTTGAAACGAAATATTTGAAATAGAAATATTTTGA